>BQNB010118287.1:3855-21020 GCA_026074375.1 Tanacetum coccineum | reverse complement strand
CCATAATTCCCCTCTTCTTCACAGTAATGATTATCCAAAAGACTTGGAAAAGGAACCGTCGTTTGTCTCGACTTGTATAACAATGTACTGTTCTGTCCAGCGGATACGGCGTACTGGTTTGATCCAATACGGCGTATCGAGTTTGAATAAGCTTCAATACTTGTTGAAATTGACTTGACTTGGTCTCTCGAGTTTGTTTCAGTTGAGCTTGGTAGGCTTCCAAATCCTTTATCCTGTAGTACCTTGCTCATTTTCCCGATTTGTATTTCTAAAGTTTTGATCGATGCTCCTTGGTTCCTTATTGCAGCATCTTTCGAAGCTCAGATTTCTTTGATCAAGTTAGAGTTTTCTTCGTGTCTTTTTGCTGATTCACTCATGAATTTGCTCAGGGTATCTTCCATAGATTGCCTTTGTTCTTGGAACGAAGGATTGGCGTTGTTCCTTTGATAGTACCCTGGAGCAGTTGCTCTATATCCCCCACCTTGAAAAGGTCCACCAAATTGCGTGTAGTAAGCTTCTTCTAGGGCATTCCCTTCTTCTTTTTATGGGCAATCCTTGGTGTAATGGGGTCCTTTGCATTGCTCACATCCAACCTGAGCAGCATAAACTTTTTCATTTACTTTCTTGATCTCTCTTCCAAGATTGTTTAATTATGCTTGTATCGCAGCTAATCCGTCAGAAGTCTCAGTACTTCTTCCTCTTGATGTTCCATTGTGCCATTTTTGAGAGTATTCAGCCATTTCTTAGATGGGTGTTTTGGCATCTGCAGCTGTTTTAGTCAGAACGGCACCTCTCGAGTCAAGAATTTGTCGTGTCGGAACATCCAAACCATTGTAGAACAAAATCACCTCCTGCATCTCAGTCAAATAGTGTTGAGGACACTTCATCAAGAGTTCCTTACAGCGCTCCCATGCTTGATAAAGGGTTTCATCTGGCTCTTGCTGAAAGTTATTGATTTCCTCCATTTTCTTCGCAGTTCGACCAGGTGGGCAGTATTTGTTCAAAAACTTAGTTTTAAGATCTTCCCAATTTTTGATTGAACCAGTTGGTTCATTTCTTAGCCAACGGCTTGCGGCTCCAGTTAAGGATATAGGGAAGACTCGGAGCATTAGTTGATCCACAGTGATGTTAGGAACATGGAATAAGTCAACTATTTCGAGAACTTTCTCAATGTGTTCATTAGCATCTTCATTATCCGAACCCCTAAATGTGTTTTCTCGAAGCTCCTTAAGAAATTGTCCTTTTAGTTCAAATTGATCTTTGTTATCAATTTTAGTCCTAGTGACTCCCGATCCATGGTTCGTTTGGGTCTTGCTCATGTATTGCTCCATTGTTTCCGCCATTGTTCTTCTTCTTCTTCCTCTGAGTATTCTTTGTCAGAAAGTAGATTGAAATCCGGAGATCTCAATTCGTCAAGGCTAAGTGACTTGAAGTGTTTCTTTGATGATCGAAATTCTCGTTCAGGATTTTTGTAGGGTGTGTATAGTTCGTTCGTTGAACTCCTTGTCATGCACTACCTGTAAAAGGGATAAACAATCAGTAGGATTTGTTCCGAAGGAAGGTAGAAAAAAATTTACGAAAATTAATTATCTTAGTTTCTGTCCCAGACGATCGATACGCCGTATCCAATAGAAGTGGATACGTCGTATTAATCTGTTGAGATGAATACGATGTATTGGACAGAGAACTGGATACGCCGTATTCAGTGGGATTGGATACGCCGTATTCAACTGTCGACCAGAACAGTGATTCAAGAAAAACAATTAAATACGCAAACAATTAAAGACAAATATAGAAAATATACAGAATATACAAAAATATACACTAATCTAAATTACACTAATCCTAAGGGTTAGATCTAATCTAATGTTAAATACCAAAATAATAAAATAAAAATCAAGATTAATTTTCACTCCTCGGCAACGGCGCCAAAAACTTGATGTGTTGTAGTGTAGGGATGTTTTTTATATGATTCAAGTTTTAAATTTATATTTTGCCAACTCAACCAAAAACAACACTTTAACGGGCAGTGTACCCGATCGGTAGTAGTTTTGTGGTAAGTAGAGTGTCGATCACTGAGAGCGAGGTTAAATCTATCAATTTAATTAATATCTTGGTTATCTAATTTATGTTAATTCTATTCTAATCCTATGTTAAACCTATGTCAGTCTAAATCCTAATTCTAATGGAAAAGGGGGGTTTTTAGCCTGAGAGACTGGCACGGTTTGGTTGGTGACTACAATCAATTCAAGAAACTGTTACCCACGCAAGCTAATTAACAAAAGATAAAAGAGCGGTCGAACCTTATATAAGAAAACTGTATTAACCATTATTAATCCGATTAAAATGTTGGTTTGTTTATTTAGTGCAATGATTTCTTCTCTCGAGGTGGCATATCATTCTTAAGACTTAGGCGTTACATCATCCTAAGACCTAGACACGTTAATTCTGTCACAATTAAAGCATCCGCATAAAGCATCCTTATTTGCTGATTATAATCTATCTTAGGGATTAAAGCAATGGTGATCTTGTTAAACCCTGGCTCATGGAGACTTTACCCACTTACCGCTTAATGGCAATTTATACACTAGTAGTCCACTTATCCAAATATCCAATGGAATCAGAACGTTACTTGTTGAATTATCTAGGTCACCTGCTAGTCAACACGATCAATAAACTACTGGTAATATCCAATTAACTAGTTAAGCCCGAAGCGTATCCTAGACACAGACTTAGAAAGACAATATTTGTGTAACTATGATTCTAGATGTATAAATTACTATATGGAGAGTTATCCCAGACTCTAGATCTACTTGGTCCATATCACTAGATCCAGTTAAATGATAGGTCGCATACAAAAGCGCGTAAACAAGTATAAATTGATAAACATAAACAAGCGTACAACGATAAATCAAGAAATCGAGATAAACAAATAGCAAACATTTAGATCTTCATAATAATAGCTAATACCCGAAGGTATTAGCTTTTAAACCTCATAATAAATACAAAAGCAATTATTTAGCCAAGGTAAACTAACCGAGTTAACGAATGATACCAAAAACTAAACGATTACTAAAGTATATGGAATTATACGTTGTCTCCTATGGAATTGATAACGTTGCTCGACCTCTTCTACTCTTTTTCTCCTCTAAAAATCGACTTTTATGATTTAAGTATCGAGAATATGATTTAGCACTCTTAAAACTCGTTTTTGAGTTTTCTATTTATAAGGTCTGGAAGTCGGTTCGATACGGCGTATCCAAGTATTGGATACGGCACATTGGAGATTTCTTAGAGTAGGGACCACGCTTGATATCTTCCAGAATATTATATTCATTCCATATTTTGAATACGGCGTATTAAGTCTCTTTGGATACATCGTATTGAGTTTTATTCTTCTGTGGTCTTTGGTGAGTGCAGGCACGGATACACCGTATCTTCCTTGATGGATACGGCGTATTGGTCTTCAAAATAGTAATCTTTAAAATATCTTTATTTAAGCTCCAGAATGCGCGCCTTTTGCTAACTTTTACCAATTACTCCAAAATTACTGCAATTCTCAAATATAAATGATTAAGTAACAATTCTTTGCAATAACTATACAAAATGGGTTAATAACATAGGATATATGATGCTATAAATAGACGTTATTTGATGTCATGAGGAATACAATTTCCCATATGCATGTACCTTTGTGTTTGATTATTATTCTAATTCATGGGATAATAGTTTAGGTAATTAGGTCCACTAGAATATCTTCTAGGTTGAGGAGTTTTAGTCCTAAGATGACAAGAGTTTGTTCTTCTAGGTGGAGGTTTTGGACCTATACACGTTTTGACAAAACCTAAACCATTTTTAAGAGATGATTTAAGAGGTTGTCTTGTACTATTTTCAATGTCCTTGTGTATTAGTTTCTTCCTAATAATAATAAAATCCGATCGAGAAGACATAGGAACCTTAGAAATAAGTTTTGTCCTGTTTTAGCAGTTTGACAGATCGACGAATGCTACGATGGTGGATATGTCATCCCTTTTGGGAGATCCGTGGCCTGCCAAAGCTTTTTTAGGTTTGACAAATTTTACTTGTTTTGTCCCGCTCGTTGATGCTTTATTTTTATTAAATCCTAGACCTTCTTTACTACTAGATGACCTTTGAGCATTTATCATATCCTTTAGTGAATTAGTATTTTGTTCAAATTTAACAAATTTAGACGCATCATCAACTAATTTAGCTTAAGATTATTTAAGCTTATTGTTTTCTAAACGAAGTTCTTGACATGACTCACATCTGATGTCAATAGCTTTGTTTCTCTTAAGTCTCTTAATTTTCTCTTTAATTCAAGAATTTCATTTTCTAAAAGCTCTTTTTTAGTTTTTAAAATATTGTTCTTGTTAATCATTTTTAGAGTAATTTCACAAAGATTATTATACTTACTTTGCGTAGCATCATCATCTAAGGAAGAAGCATTATCACTAGAGTCAAGAGTTACTTCATTTGACGATTGAGCCATGAGACAAGTTTTCTCGTTAGTCTTTTCCTCGTCTTTATTTTCACTATCACTCCAAGAACCCCCGACAAATTCCATTTGGTCTTTGTTCCGTGGAGGCTTTGGACACTCGCTAATGAGATGATTTGGATCTCCGAATCTAAAACACTTGCGGTTACTCTTGCCTTTCTTTTCATCCCTTTTCCGAAATGACTTCTTTTCATCATGTGGTTGTCTTCCGAACGTACCCTTTCTTCTAAAGACCTTCTTGAAGTCCCTTACGGCCATAGCATATTCTTCGTCTTTACTTTCGGATGTCGAAGTTTCATCATCACTAGACTCTTTCTTAGCTTTTAAGGAAATGGACTTGACCCTTTCCTTTTTGCCTTTGTAAACCTCTGAATCCTTTTCCATGATTAACTCATGTACTTTTAGATTTTCGATAAGCTCGTCTAGAGCTAGTGATGACAAATCTTTCGATTCTTCAATCGTTATGACCTTTGCTCTCCATTTCGGATGAAGTGCCCTAAGAAACTCCTAAACATAGTTCTTGCTAGAAAAACCTTTATCAAAAGCTTTAAGACTAGTAATAATAGTGTTAAATCTAGCAAACCGCTATCAATAGATTTTTCTTCAAGGATAGTAAATTGTTCATATTGTAGAACAAGAAGATCAATTTTATTATCCTTGACATGGTTATTACCTTGATGTGTGATTAACAACGATTGCCAAATTTCTTTAGCCGTTTTACACATAAAAATTCTTTCATATTCCTTTTTAGGTAAAACATTATAAAGAACCAGTTTAGCCTCATTATTTTTAGCAAGTTTCTTTTTAAGATCACCGCCTTGTCTTTTAAAAGGAAGTACCTCATAAGCTTGAGTAGTTATGTTTTTGACAACCGCGGAAAATCACTATTAATGATAATATGCCAAATATCTAAATCTTTTAATTTCACATGAGTTTCAAATCTATTTTTCCAATATATAAAATCGTTGATTTCGAAAGTGGTGGTCTTTGTATAGATTGCCCTTCTAGATATTTATTGGAATCCATAGATCGATTCAAGCTTTAAAATACACTATATTTTAGAAATCTTGGGTGAACTTGCTCCTGTTACCAATTGTGGAAACTAAAATGAGGGGGGAGGGGAATGAATAGCTTTACCATTTTAAAATTAAAACTTATATTTCCTTGCTTATGTGAATTCAATAGATATACAAGTATGTATATGATGGCGATGTAACAAATGATTGAATGAATGCACTAAATAAATAAGTAAATAAGTAAAGAGAGGAAATATCAAACCAATGACACAATGATTTATAGTGGTTCGTTTACGAAGCTCCTCTTTTCCCCTACTCCACTCGCCGAGTGCCCAACTTGAGATTTCTCTTCACTATGTCAACAAGCTCCCTTTATGCAGAGAAAACCATACAACGTCGCTTACACTTTTTCTGGTACAAAGCTAAATATTAAGTCCTACTTCAAGATAGACCCAATCTAACACACAATGTATTTTAAGGCCTAAAATACTAACCAATCATACAACTATGATTACACAAGAAGATAGATGATGATGGATGATTGTGCAAATATAGGCACGATCAGGCTTCGATGAGATCGAAGGTTTCTTTGGGTGATTGCTGAGTTGCCAAGCCTTGAATAACCTGTGTCAACACAAATGAAAACACTACGTTAAGTGAAGCACAGGGGTGTTCTTGCGAATCACCTCTACTTGTTTAATTGTCGCGTTTTAATTGTTACCCGTATTAGTTTAATTGTTTAATTGATTTTAATTGTCCATTTTAATTGTTGCTTTTTATTTAGTAGTAATAGATCATCAAATCATCTATTTGCTTATTCAAATCATAATCCGAACTTAAACGAGGATTCAATTTCACTAGTCGTTGGAGAAACGACCTGGGTAATCATATTTGCCCGGTTTAATATACGTATTATATATTATATTATATATATTTTTGAGAGTGAATTTTATCAAGGGTAACTTGGTAATTTTCTTAATTGCTCTTAGGATTATATTATATTGTGATATATTTTATGTGTATAAAACTTACACATCAGTTTTTGGCGCCGTTGCCGGGGACTAGTGTTTAAGATTCCTACGTTTTGTGTTTGTTGATTTGGTTTGAAGATCCTTTCACCCTCGAAAGTTTCATTCTTGTTTTATAATTCAAAAATCAAAAAAAAATCATAAAATATAAAAAGTAAAAAAATATTTTTCTTTTCTTTTTAGTATAAGTAAAAGATAAAAAAAAAATAGAAAAATCAAAAATATAAAAAATCTTCCTTTTTAATTAAGAAATAAAATCACCAATTGGTAAAAATACCAAACATGTAACTTCTCAACGGAGATGGGTGTTATATAATAAGTTGGCTGGTGAAGTTGATGGTTCCCAAAATCGAAATAAAAGATTTAACACTTGCCGACTTGTGTCTTCTACGAAGTCGGTTCTCATCATGATAAAACAATTTTTGAGAGCTTACCCGTGAAGGTGGTTGATTATTTGGTTTAAGTCGCTTTCGTGTTAAACCATTAAAATTCATTGTTTAAAAAAAGATAAGCGTAGAATGTTTGCTTTTTGGATTTTTAGTTTTCCTTTTTGATGCGCCTACGTTCGACAATCTCTGAAGAGTCGTGAACAACAAACATCTTCTGGTTGTTGTTGAAAATGTATTGATTTAGAAGAACCAATTATCGTATCAAAACAGTTGGTTCCAATGGTCCGACAATCATTGCTCGATTGCCAAATGTTACAAGCACCCATCGAGATGGTATGAAGATGCGATATTGTGTGTTCCGCCAATCAATGCTAACATTTCGAGCTTAAGCAACTTTGAATGCAATCAGTTGTACAAGTAATAAAGTTTTAGGGTCTAAGACAAGACCCTTACATACTCACCTGTTCGATTTTTTAACAAGGTCAGCTTGTCAAACCGTTTAGACATGCCGAGAAGTTTTTGTAAACTTCGGAAAAGCTTTTGACATTTCTTTTTCGCTCTAGAGTGAAGCCCGAGATTGGTTAGACAAGGACCTGAAAAGATCAATTCTCCATGGGCGACCTTGTTTGAAATGTATGAAACCAATATCTTCGCCTCACCATAAAAAAAACAAACTTATGTACTTCGAAAACTCGGAAATCACCAATTTTTTCTCCAAGAAACCAAGCAAACCCTTTAAGAAGCGGGAGCGTTTTATGAAGGATCATTCGTCAATAGTCTTCCACCATGGCTTTTCGGAACTACACCAACTTCGATTACTTTTTACAATTCGTGAATTCAATTATCTCGACAAGATTGCCTTAGAGTCGAGTCGCGGTTAGGATTGGTGGCAATTTTCGATGTAGACGCATAGATGCCTCAAGAAGTTATGTAGCATTTCATCTGTGAAGGAGCAAGTCGAAAAGTTCTCGCTCTAGTATCAAGAAGCGTGCTAGTGATTCGAAGAGTGAGTTACGGATGCTCGTGACTTTCTACTTCCATCACCATTTAATGTAATTCTTTTCGATATGCAACAAATGGCCGCTTCCTCATTGAGGCTAGATGACTATCAAGATAAAACAAGTATATGATGACTGAGAAGATGAAAGCTTTAGTTGTTAGACGCTCCCGACACGCCGTCAAGAGCGGTTATGGATGTATGTGTCACGTGTAGTGGATCGAAGTCACAATTTTAAACCATGTGTCCGTTAAACGCGAGGATAGAGAGTGGTGGAAGAATGATTTCCCGTTTTTCATGACAAACAGATCCGAACAATGTCTTCTAACAAAAATCCGCTTAGCCGGTTGGTAATTTTCTGCCAAGAGAAAACCAACCCCGTAATTTGGCAAGGTCGCAAATGAGACCAGCTGGTTTTAAGTGCAAGCCGAGATGTTCAAATACAAAGTCAAGGAACTCAAAAACGGTTACCAAGGAACTAATTCTAATATCAACGCCTCTGTAAAGCGGTGGTAGGAAATTTTAATCTAAAAACCTCGTCAAAACAACCAAAATCAAGTTGCTTTACCAAGCCCACTAATATCAACCACCGAAATTCCAGACGTTTGGTTAATCAAGCTTTACCTCACGGTTAACAAATATTCAAGGAGGTACTAAACACGGATTTGTTAGTAGGGCTAGAGCAAAGTGGGATGCGAGGACAATGAATAACGTTTGCAAATGAAGTGTAGATAATTTTCAAAAGAAACCAAAATGATGATTCAAAAGAGTGTTTACAACGATGCTAAAGTAGAAGCAAGATTGATTTTCAGAAGAATGATGCTGTCAGTTTATGAGACAAAGCGTAGACACAGTCCAACCAACCTTCAAGTTGCAGATGAGTTCGTTTTTTTTACCCCCCAACAAGGGCCAATAACCATTGTCTAGTCCAGAGAGTACGCGAAGGATGGTTATTGGCACGTTTGATGTGCGGCGGGAGTATGGGTGCAGGGGTGGGATGTGGTTAGATCTCCAAATGAATGAAGCCAAGGGCGCAGAATTTCGACGCGTAGTTGGATGGTATTTTCATTCGATGGACCGTCGATGTCCACCCGCCTTGGGTGGTGGAAAAGTGAAAGTGATGCGGTATTGGTGACAAAGGAATACAGGAGCGTACCGGCAATGCACCGGAGAGAGACATCCAACGTCCTGCATTGTCCCAAGACCAAACCAAGAGCTCAAAAGAAACCAATCGATAGAATCTTCTTTCGTGTGCTAACCAAAGCGCAAACCTAGAATTTACCTGTATACCCCATTAAGACTCAACAAACGCAAAAAGATTCGTGAAAGATAAAAGATGACCAATGTGCTTTCTTCAAGTAATTTATGGAAATCCTTTCGAATCTTTTCTCAGTTTTTGAGATGAGTTTTTCGGAATGCGCTCATGTCATATGCCAAAGTTTGGCAGTCATGTTTTAAGAAGATTTTTAAAAAAGACAGAAAGATCAAGTAAATTGAGTTAACCAAAAAAGCTGCAGGAAAATGAAAAATTGTAATGCGGTATGTCCTGTAAAAAAGGCTTCCAAGGGAAAAGCTAGGTGAACCCCGGACGATTCTGTGTTGTCCATTTGATTTTTCGGCAGTGCAAGATGACTTGTAATTATTTTAAGGGCGTATTTGGATACGTGGATGGGAGTTCTGAGTTTTCTAGGAGGTGACCGGGAAATTGTGGAGGGGGGAGTTTGGTGAATTTTGACTGACGAGAGAAACGTATAGGAAGTGATTGTTTTGTGTTTATTTGTTAGGTTACAAGCGGAAATCGGTTTGATAGTTTACTTAGCCCTTGCCGATTTAGGTTGCTAGTCATCATGTACTCATGCCTTTATCCATTTGGGAAAATAAGCTTACAACTCCCTGGGTCCTAACTGAAACAAAAATGGTGTTAGAATGTAGATTAACCGGATCGTGCTAATTTCCAAACCAACGGTGTTGCTGAAAATGTTTTCGTCAAAGTAGGAAGTATTTACTTTCCGGACCGACTTTGTTGTGCTTTGATTTTCTAGAGCCGATCATCGTAAGTACCGTAAATACTCGAGAGCGAACCCTTTCTTAGGATGGTCATGCTTTAAGTCGACGTGATTACGATAGGAGAGATGACTGCTTAGGAAATGATGTTCAAGTCGGATTAACTCCGCTTTTAAATGTTGGTGAATGTTACTTCCATTTTGCATACAACAATCTCGAATCATTGAAGAAAGTTGCTTCTAATTAGATGCTACTTTGTAAAAAGATTTATTGTTCACAAGAGAGTACATTGGATTCTCTTCCGATTCCGTGCTTGCGCTCAAACAATCGTTCTACCGTTACCGCGATCCAATTGTGTCTACTTCTTCTCCTACACTAGAGACTCTTGTTGATGAAAGCGATTTGTTCTACTGTCTTTGAGGAGCCGAATGCTATTCTATAGCAATAGATTATGATACGCCAGTTTCACCGCAATTTGCAAATGCTACACTATGATCATCCGAGGGTGGACATTCTATGTCTTGATCGCTCACTTCGTCTACACTCAGTGATCTATTAACCTTTCACCGCAAGAACCATGATGTGTAGATAACCCGGGAATTCAAAGAAAAGATCATTAAAAGTTTGTTGAAGCGAAAAAGTCTTTCAGCACGAAACCAGTGTGAAATTCCCGATAGTCGAAGCTTAAGAGATTTTACCTCCGCATCTCCGAGTATGCCGTTGTTTTAGTGGATAAATAACAGAAGCTTTTCCAGTTCATTGTAATTCGCAAAAAGATGTTAAGCCAGAGAGTGAAAGATCTCAGCATTTCAACGTTTGAAAAGTCGAAAAACAAGCGAATTGCTTGGAGAAGATTTATATACAGAGGTCATTAGGCATCGCGCTAGTCGTTTTTCTCATCTACAGCCTTATCTAGAAGTTGATTATGAACCTTCTCCGGCCCAGTTAACATTCAATATGAGGTGTTAACTCCTAAGGAATCCACGGAAGTCATCAAGAAAGAAGTAGAAAAACTCTTGAGTCGCGGGAATTTGATTTATCGATTCTTCGGTTGTAATGGGTTTATCCGGTCATTGTGTTTCTAGAAAAAAGGTGGTTGACCGCGTTGTCAAAGAAACTCGGAGAACAATGAGTTGGTGCATACAAGATTAGTCAGCATGTGGATGGAGAGTTTGCATCGGACTATCGAAAAGTTTGAACGTAGGCAGATCTGTAAAGGGGGGGGGGGCGCGGGGTGGGGGGGGGGGTGGGTGGGGACGCGATATTTCCGTTACCTTTCATGGTTCAAATGTTAGAAGCGTATTAGCAGGAGGCATAAGCTGTGATTGTTATTATTGTATTAGGATGGTTTTTTAGGGTGATGTTTCAAATTCCAATTGATCATAAAGATCTCAAGAGGAAAAAATATGGTTGGTCGCCTCATACGATATCTTTTGGCGTGTACCGTCGTTATGCATTGGGTTTGTGCAATGCACCCGGAATTTGCAAGCGTTGTGAACGATGGTTGTGCCATTTTGTTTGCACGACATTGTGATTAGAAAAATACAATAGAAGTTTGTTATGGACGATTTTGTTGTCAGTATTGTTGGAGATTCTTTTTCCTGCATGTCTGCGCCAGATGTTTAGACAATAATGCTCAAACGGTGTGAAGACACAAGTTGTAGCACTAAAATTGGGAAAAGAGCTCATTTCGCATGGGTTAAAGAGAAAGGCATTTGTTATAGGACATAAGATCTCTAGAGGTAAGGAAGTGTGAAGTCGGATAAGTGCTTTGAAGGTTGATGTCATTTTCAAGCTTCCTGTCCGCGAAAAGACCGTTAAAGGAAGATATCGGATAGTTTGTCTGCGGGCATGCTGGATTCTATCGAGGATTTATCAAAGACTTTTCCAAAATTCTCGACTCATTGACATCTCGTAGAGAAGAATACTCCTTTCATTTTTCTCGGAAAGATAACATTCTTGCCTTTCTAACAGTGAAAAAGAATCGTTGACCGAAAGCTCCTATTCTTCATTGCTTTACCGAATTGGGACCAACTTTTAAAATCATGTGCGATGCAAGTGATTATGCAATAGGTGCTGGTCCTAGGACCACGGATTGAGAAAGCATTTCCGACCAATTATTACACTAGCAAGACGATGAACTGAGCAGAGACCAAACTAACAACACGAGAGAGAAAGAAAGGCTTGCAAGTTGTTTATGCTTTTGAGAGTTTCGTGATCATATCATAATCATTGAACAAGAGTGTTGTTTACACGGGGTCCATTCCGTTGAAATACTCTTTAATAAGAAAGACGCCAAGGCAAGATTTGCTTCGATGGGTACTTACTTTTTCCAGTATTTGATTTAAAGTTTATCGTACCAATTGGGAGCAGAGGAAAAACTATGCATATCCGATCACCCTCTCTCGTCTTGAAAACCTTACGAAAATGTTTTTGATCCCAAAGAGATTAACCGTCAGACCTTTCCTTTAGAGACTTTAAGTGTGTTAATTCTAAAAACCAAAGTACCAGTGGGTCGCCGACCGATTTGCTAATTTACCACGCTGGGGGTAAATTCATTAAAAAATAGGAATGTCGACTCAAGAGAAAAACAGTTCTTTAAAGATGTAAAACATTACTTCTGGGGATGACCCTCTTTTTTTTCAAGACTTGTGCAGATCAAATAATCCGAAGTATGTGTAGATGGCTAAGAAGCTCTGAAATTCTCGTTGATTGTCACCAGTGGAACCCAACGGGGGGAAAACACTACGGTGCCATCTTTTCCAAGAAAGGTTTTTGATGCGGTTTCTTTTGTCCTTACGATTTATAAGGATGCTTTCGATTGTCAAATCTTGTGGATGCCTGTCAAAGACAAGGCAAAATCTATCAACGTTGAGAGATGCCTTCAAAATGCAATCCCAAGTTTGTGAAATTTTTCGATTTGTATGGGGCTATCAATTTTATGGGAACCTTTTCCCATCGTTAGAGGAAACAAATATATTATTTAGCCGTCGACTATCTTTCCAAATGGGTTATAGAAGGCGAAAGCGCTCCCCGCCAACGGCTGCTCGAGTAGTTGCGTGAGTGTTCTTAGAAATCCCGCGTCTCGAGATTCGGTGCTCGTGAGGCGAGTATATTAGCGCGATCGTGGGAACCATTTTTTGTGTAATGACAATTGTTGTGAGAGAGTTCATGTCTATAATATGTGTCACCCATCGTCTTTCGACTTCTTACCACCCTATCGACGAGTGTCAGTTGAAGTCACGAATCGAGGTCTTAATTTTTTTTGGAGAGGACGGTAGGAGAAAACCATGCCTCATGGTCCGACAAACTAGATGATGCATTATGGGCTTTTAGGTCTGCTTACAAGACTCCAATTGGATGCACTCCGTACAAGTTAGTTTATGGAAAAGCGTGTCATTTACCAGTTGAACTAGTCACAGAATGACTTTATGTTGTGCGTATTGCGGATGGTTGTGGATGGGAATGGGGAAGTGGGTGAACACATAGCTATGGGCTTCTGAAGCATGCCAACTTTGATTTTTATAAGACCGAAGGGGAAGGTGGCGATCATCGAAAGCTCCAAGCCTGCAATGAGAAGCTTAGTGAGCTTATGATAAAAGCTCTACGAGAATTCGCTAATACTACAAGGAGAAGACAAGAAGATTACACAATTTCCAAGATTAAGAACCAAATCTTTAATGTTGTGATAAAGTTTGCCATTTTCAACTCACGATTTTAAAGTTTTTCTCCGGGATAAGCTCAAATCCCGATGGTCCGGACCTTTCACAATCACCGAAGTTTATCCTTATGGCACTGCCAAGTTGTCTCATGCCGATGGTTCAAATTTCAAAGTCAATTGCCACCGTCTTAAGCACTACTATGGAGGGGATACACCACCATTGGTTATCCCGGACCTCCAGACTTTCCCTAAGGACAACTAAATTCAGGGATCGAGTCGAGCTTGCGACTCGGTGACCAAAAACAAGCCGCTTCGTGGGAGTTTTAACCCCATGTTATCCTTTCTTATTTTCCTTTTTTCTTATCTAATGTGTTGGTGTTTTTGTTGAGAGAGGGATTGTTCTATAGAGAGACCGTTTCTCAATGTTTGTTGCTTGTTTGTAGGATCGACCCGACAATTTTGAAGCCTCTCGTGTCCGGTTGATTTGTCCCGTTCTACTCGAGCTTCTCATCCTTTGTGTGAAATTAGTTTGGGGAGATCCATATCCTTTCGTCTTATCGATTAACGTTTATCTTTGCATACTTCATAAACGGCTTAGATTTTCGTAGAGACCCGACTTTAAACATTGAGGACAATGTTTCGTTTTAGTTTGGGGAAGGGAATCTATCGATTTGATGTTGCTTGCTTATTGTTTTGTTTTCACGTACCCGTTTTCCCACAAAAATAGCAAAAAATTTAAAATTTTAAGTTCTTAATTGTCATACAATGTACATATATATATATATATATATATATATATTATATATATTATATATATATATATATTCATATATAAGTGTTTAAGAACAGAATGTAGTTTTTTACTGTTGGTAGAGTGAATAAGAAGTACATTTTGAGGACCCGATCTTGTAAGTTGTTGAGTTTCTAGATTTGTCCCTGTTAGCAAGTATGTGTATGATAGTGTTGTGCTAGTCTCACGTAGACTTAAACATGCTAGACTTGAATCATTTGTAAAGGATAGATTGTGCTATCTCAAGTAGATTTTAAATATGCCGAGTTGGAATTTATATAGGCTAAGTGTTCGCGAATTTCTTTCTTAGAGATTTTAAATTGCGAAGAACGAGAAATGATGTGTTATTAATAGGGGGGTTTTTTCATGACATTAAACTGTAGAATAGTTGGATTTTTTCAAGCTCATATGTATTAATTATGGCTTTTTCTCCCATTAGCTTGTTTCACCTCTTATATATAAATGTTTAATAAATAGAGTTGTATGGGTTTGTTTTTGGTTATTAAGAATTAAGCTAATAGAAGGTTTCTTTAGTCCGTTGGTGGTAGTGTTAGGATGTGTAGCTCAGAAATGTCGCAGGAATAACTTAATTTGCATATTTATAGTATCATAGTAAAGAAATGTTTTGCTTGTATTCCTTTAAAGAGCCTGTAGGGTATATGGGGATAATTAGGAAGATAATAATCCGAAGAGCTATTGAATAGTTTGTTGCATCTTGCCGACTCCATCACTACCGCTTGTTACAGCTTCTATGAAAGGATCAAGGGAAGGAATTTCCAAAGTCGAAATAGGTTTGTATATCTTGCGGAAGCGAGGTGGGCGATGTTGTAGCCTTCCTAAAGGAGAAAACTGAGCCGGGTTTAATAATATTGCGTTAATTTTTTTGTCATTACGTTTGTGCCTTTAAAAAGTCTCTAAGGGTAGTTATATGGTGCAGAATAAGGCTGGTGCCATTCATGGGAGTCTTTGAAGAGCCTTCTCCAGGTATGATGGAGCCATGGAATGGTGCCTTGCATTAAGTGCCTAAGCTAAGCAAATTTTTGGTGTTTGCGCTCTCGATGTGGGACTTTAATCTTGGATAAACATTTGATCTTTTGGAAAAGGTGCTAGTGGCTAATATGCGTTTCTTTACCATTGTGACGCTTTAGATTTGGGAATTAATAGGTATCGAAAAAGTCTTAAAGGAGCCTTCGGGGTATGTTTGCTATGACTTAAGTAAAATCATTGAGATACTCAAAGTATGGATTGTGGCGGGGAGGAAGTAGTAAGTGACACAATTAATATTGTGAGTAGTATTAGTGTATGGACTTGTATGTATGGACAATGATCTGTTGGTGATAGCTATGGTGAAAGTGAAAACGTCGGAGGTGTGACGGGGAATGAGAATTTCTCTTTTCGAGACACGATTTTGCTTTTTGGTTCGTCTTGATCCTGAGAAAAAGTTACAATAAGGTATATGAAAACAAGTTTACATGTATGTCGACACAAATATGTTGTTAAAGTTACCAATGAGGTAATGAAAACAATACATTATGTCAACACAAATAAGTTGTAGTTAGGTAGTTAATTATCAAGAAAAATCATAAAAAGAGAAAAATCTTTGAAAATGGGAAATCGGGTGTTTTATAACTTGTGATCTCTTATCTCTCTCAACAAAAATCTTTGCTACTTTTCAAAGGTTTAGTTTGGGGAAGTTTTGAGGTATTTGGTTATAAGGCATGTGATATTGCGTGAGGACACACAATCGTTTAGTTTGGGGAATTTTGATAAGTGTAGAATACACATATCCATTAATACCTAAAATAACCCAATTAAACCCAAAACAGACCAAAAATGGCAAAAATATGCTTGTATTTGTGTTTTGTGTGTGCAGGTACGGATATATCAAAAATCACATGAAAACCATCAAAAGCAAGCAAGCACGGACACGAGAATGGAAGAGTGGACAAAAGCCGAAAGCAAAGCCAGGAAAAGTCAAGCCCTCAGTCAAAAAGTGGTCAACATGGTCAACCAAAGTCAACTCATAAAAGACAAAACCCAAAAATATTCCACTTTGGTCCTCCAACTTTTAGAAAAGTCCAAAAATAGTCCTTGGACCCAAATGGGCCTCACCCGGATCCTTAAGCCCAAAACCCTAGGGCCCACTTATCTTTTTATAAACCACAAGCGCCAATCTTGCACTTTCCTAAAGATATTTATAACTAGAAAAAGGGAAAATAAAGAGAAGGACTTGAAGTGACAATTGGCCAAAGTTTAAAAGTAATTTACCCGTTTTCAGTTATAAAAACGCGCGAAACCTATGTTACTATTCATTGTCTTCTACAAATCACCACATAGGTAAAATCAAGGGGCAAACGTCAATCAAGGGGTTAGATGGTCAATTCATAAGCTCACTAACACAAATGCAAGGACAAATTAGTCTAATCAAGGGGATACTTAACCTCTCTCAAGCTCAAAGCCACGTCAATCATGGAGAAAGCACAAATTTATGTGGGTTTTGCACTAAACTCACTCACAAAGGAAGCACAAGCTGTCACATCAAGGAATGACAGCTTGGCAATCCTTGAGTGCACACAATATGATCAAACGGCTATTAATCATTTGGAAATGATTAGAAGATTGAAGGGATGAGATTAAAAGGATTGGAGAGCAAGGCAAGAGGCTAGAAGGATCCAAGGCAGGCTATAAATAAGCCTCACTCTTCACACACACATTGAGAGTTTTTTTTTACACGTAGCTTTTAATTTAGTTGTAGCTTAAATTT
>BQNB010118286.1:0-21020 GCA_026074375.1 Tanacetum coccineum | reverse complement strand
TACCTAGGGTTTAACTTCCCCTGTTTGCCAAAACGTACGACCCCTTTCCAAGGCGAAACTTTAAGCATAACTTTATCCCCGACCTGAAATTCCATCGGTTTACGCTTTAAATCCGCGTAACTCTTTTGTCGATTGCGAGAAGCTTGCATTCTCTGCTTGATTTGAACAATCTTCTTAGTTGTTTCTTGCACTATTTCTAGACCAGTGAGTTGTGACTTCTCCAAACTCGGCCCAACAAATAGGTGAACGAAACTTTCGACTATAAAGTGCTTCAAATGGTGCGACCTTGATGCTAGAGTGATAGCTAGTGTTATATGAGAACTCGACTAACGGAAAATGGTTAACCCAACCCTTTCTAAAGTCGATTGCACAAGCACGTAACATATCGTCGAGTGTTAGAATAGTCCTCTCGCTTTGTCCATCTGTTTGTGGATGGTACGCAGTACTCATATCCAGACTAGTACCTAAAGCATTCTGAAGTGACCTCCAAAAATTTGATGCGAACCTAGGGCCACGATCATAAATAATTGAGAGAGGTATTCCATGCCTCATGACCACCTCCTTTAGGTACATTCTTGCAAGTTTATCCATCGTATCGGTCTCTTTTATTGGTACAAAGATTGTGGACTTAGTGATTCGGCCAACAATCACCCAAATGGTGTCATAGCCTTGTGACGACTTAGGAAGCTTCGTGACAAAATCCATAGTGATATTGTCCCACTTCTATTAAGGTATATCAAGTTTTACCAACAATCCTTATGGCCTTTGATGTTCTGCCTTGACCTTAGCACAGGTCAAACACTTGCTAATATAGGTGGCGATGTTTGCCTTCATATTGGGCCACTAATATAGCTTCTTCATGTCTTGGTTATCTTATCAGAACCCGAATGAATAGAGTATTTTGACTTGTAGGACTCGTGCATGATCACAGTCCTCAAATCTCCATAACAGGATAACCAACTCCTGCCATTGAAGCATAGCGTTCCATCCACGCGGGGTTCCAAATTTTCCGTCCTAAGCTCTCTGGTCCTTAAGAATTTTTCAACCAACATCCCAACATCTCGTTCTTGATGTTCTCATGGTTTTTCGTGCTTCAGTTTGACATCCAAAATTTGTTTAGGAGATTCCACCTATATTATGACCCTAAGGCTCGAACCCTTAATGGTGGCTCTCGTTCCTTCCTGCTCAAGGCGTCAGCGACAACATTTGCTTTCCCTGGGTGATAACGAATCTCGCAATCGTAATCACTAAGTAATTCTAACCAACGACGCTGCCTCATATTCAGCTCCTTTTGATTAAGAATGTGTTGTAGACTCTTGTGATCCGTGAACACCGTACACTTGGTTCCGTACAAATAGTATCTCCTTTAGAGAAAACACTACCGCTCTAAGTTCCAAATCATGAGTCGTATAGTTCTTCTCATGAATTTTCAGTTGGCGTGATGCATAAGCAATCACCTTCTCTCTTTGCATCAACACAACGCCCAAACCTTTGATCGAAGCATCGCAGTATACGATAAAATCTTCGCTTCCTTCAGGTAAAGCCAGAATTGGTGCACTACACAACTTCTGCTTCAACAGTTGGAACGTTGTTTCTTGTTTGTCACCCTACTCAAACTTGACCTTCTTCTAAGTGAGCTTGGTCATTGGTTTGGCAATCTTTGAAAATCCTTCGATGAATCTTCGATAATACCCAACAAGCCTAAAAATTGATGAATCTCTGTTGGTGACTTAGGAGATGCCCAATCTTTAATGGATTCGATCTTGGCAGGGTCCACGTGAATACCCTGGTTGTCAATCACGTGACCGAGGAACTGTACTTTAGGAATCTAAAATTCACACTTGGAAAATTTGGCATACAACTCCTCTTTCTTAAGCAACTCTAAGATTAACTTAAGGTGCTCTTTGTGTTCTTGCTTGTTTCTTTGGTAATTCAGAAAATCACAATAAAGACAATTACGAATTTATCCAAATATGGTTTGCACACACGATTCATAAGGTCCATGAATACGGCAGGTGCGTTTGTCAAACCAAATGGCAAAACTTGAAATTCATAATGGCCATAACGAGTTCTAAAAGCGGTCTTCGAATGGCCTTCTTCTCGAACCCTCATTGGTGATAACCCACCTTAGGTCGATCTTCCGAGTAGACACTCGACCCCTTGAACGATCAATAAATCATTAATTTCTTAGAAGAGTATAACGGTTCTTCACCGTTAAAGCTGTTCAATTCTCGATAACAATGAAACATCCGGAATGATCCATCCTTCTTCTTGACAAATAAGATCAGGGCTCCCCAGGGTGAGGAACTAAGTCTTATAAAGCCTTTGTCGGACAGCTCTTTTAGTTTTTTTCTGACAATTCTATTCATTTTCAGAAGGCGCCAGTTCGATAAGGTGCCGCGTGCCTACAGTTGCATGCACCAGGTACCAAAATCAATTTGGAAATACCACTTAGTCCGAGTCGGAGGAAGACTCAATCTTTGTTATTTTGGATTCTTCCAAGGTGACAAACCCTTTACTACGTAAAGAATCGATCAAGGCGTGGGATCAACACCGTCTCCTTTGTAGTAACGTTTGCCAAAAAGACTGGACATCCTTTTAGCATGTATTCTTGTGTTTTGGTGTACGAGATAATGTACAGACGAGCCTTGTTTCCCCGGTTTCTTCCATCACCGTGAACGATTAGAGTTTCATTTCCCTAGGGGATACGAACGATCCTCTTAGCACACACAATGATTGCTTGGTACTTTACCAACCAATCCATACCAATTATAGCATCAAAACTACCAAGTTATACGGGCATTAAGTCTATGTTGAATGGGTGGTTCAGGATATTTAATGTACAACCCCTAAGGATAGTGTTCAACCTAATTATTCTCCCATCGGCTAGTTCAACATCATAATAGTGATCTAATGCAGTTGGTGGGATATCAATTTAGGAGCTAAATGCAGTGGATACAAAAATTCTATCCGCACCAGTATCGAATAAGATAGAAGCATAGCGGTTGTTTAGAAGGAACGTACCCATCATGATGTTGGAGTCTGGGTTTGTCCCTACATGCCCTACCGTATACACCTTGGCCGGAGCATTGCCACCTCCAACTTTGTTACCACGGTTGTTGTTGTTCGTCAGCTTGGGACATTCCCTCTTGAAGTGTTCTTGGACTCCACACTCAAAACAAGTAGGCTTTTGACCCAACCCAGTGCCCCTCTAATGGTTAGCATTGTTAGCATTTATCATACTTCTACAGTCACGAGCAAAATGGCCAACTTTGTTGCATTCGTAGCATTTAGGAGCACATGTACCATCGTGGTGATAATTGCATTTTGAGCATAGGGGTTTGGATCCCCCATGTGGTTTCTTCTCAACAGTCCCTGCAGCATAAGCCCTGCCAATGTTCTGCCTCTTGTTTTGGTGGTGTTGTTGTGGTTGTTGGTTATTATCTGGCTTTCTCTTGTTCTCTGTCTGACGGTCAACAAAAGTGCGGATTCTCTTATCCATTACTTCGATTGCCATTTCAGTTGCCTCTTGCATTGTCTTAGGCTTGGATGCTACTACACTTTCGTGGATCATGTCGGGTAAGCCACCGACATATTTCTCAATCTTGTCAGATTCTTCAGGAAACATTCTACCACACAGCAGTGCCAGTTCCTGAAAACATTGGTTGTACCCTATCACATCGGTACCTTTCACTTTCAATTCCCATAGTTCAACTTTGAGTTTCTTAATCTCGGTCCTTGGGCAGTACTTGTCAGTTATTTTCTTCTTCAGTTCAGTCCAGGTCATTGCATAAGCAATGTCATTACCAACAGTCCTAACGTGGGAGTTCCACCACGTTAGAGCATTTCCCAGAAGAGTACAAGTGGAGAACTTGATTTGGTTTTCCACAGAACAGTTGCTTATGCGAAACACAGTTTCCATCTTCTCAATCCATTGAGTCAATTCGACAACTCCTTCTGTGCCTTTGAAATTTAGAGGTTGGCACTTCATGAAGTCTGGGTAAGTGCACTCACGAGTGGCTCGCTCATTTCTCCTAGCACCTGTTCCTGAATTGTGGTTGTCGACGCCATTCGTGTTTGCATCACGTGCTGCCAAAGCGGTAGTAACGCCTTGGTTAATCATTGCCTGAAGTTGGGCATTAGTGACAGATGTGGTGTTGGTTGTTTCTAGGGCTATGTTTGACCTCGTGGCTCTTTTTGGTGCCATTTTCTTCAATCACAAGAAAATATAATACCCGTTAGATTTTGTAAAATCATAACCATGACATGACATATGCACAATAAGTAAAGTGAGATCACATCACACAGTGAAATATACAACTGAATTGTAATCAACAAAGATATAACCAAATCGACATTCATTCACAACAAATTCGATTACAGACATGACATAATACCACCATTCCATATATAATTGGAAAACATACATGATTGGTTCAGATACAAAATGATCACAACGATTAGGTTACAAGATAAAAGAATATATACAACCTAAAGCCATACTAGCCGGGATTGAACCCTAATGACTAGTGGCTGTACAAAACAACTAGCCATAACAGAATCTAGGAACTGCTACCAGTTTCCTCTGGTAGCTCTGGCTATGCAGGACCCTTAGCAGGTCCTTGCTGTCTCTGTAACTCTGCCATATGAGTCTGAAGGCTCTTCACTAGCTTTAGTGCCTCAGTGAGTTGTCTCTGCCTCCTATAATCTGCTACTAGTAACTTTGAAATCACCGTATGTCTCCTACGGTCTGCTGACTGTAACTCTATAATCTATGACTGCTGAGCTAACACTGTGGTACGTAGCGACATAACCTCTGCACGCGCAAGATCACTCGCATCTATAGATCATCCCCAAGCCTCTCTAGACATCCTAGCCTCAGTCTCCATGAGTCTAGCAGTACGTGCATGTGCATGCCTATCCCTAAACAACATGTTGAGCCGACCAGCCAATAGCTATCGCCCAGACTGCTCATCGTCTAACCTCGTATAAATCTCATCTGTGTCCTGCCTAACCCTAGTCTTAAACGCTGTTATATGATAACCCAACTCTGTGTTAGTACTAACTGGTGCCCCATATAGGGTCTCAACTATCTCATCCCACGAGTCGGTGATCCCATATCCAACATCTCTCTCCGGATAACGCCTGATCTCCCTATCTATAGTAGCTACAAAGCCATAGTCTGCCGTAAGACCTCTAGCCGGTCTAGCAACAACAGCAGACGTGCTCTCTCCGACCTCGTATGCAGGACTAAGAGTGACACCTAACCTCTTTTGAGGTGGTAAGTTAACCTTGGGTCTGTCCTCTCTACGGTCAGTAGAGAGTAAATGCAAGGTGTTGGTAATGGTAGTGAATATGACTAGATGCGTCCACGACTCCAGCCGATCATAGCAGCTCATAACCCAATAGACGAATAGACTACAGGCGTAAAGGAGATAACACAGGCCCGGTGATGATACTGGGTAGGTGTTGTGATACTTGGTAGTGATGGAGATGGAATCGGGGTAGTGGTGGAGAAGTATCTAGGGAAGTGATGAAGACTCATGGGAGAGCGGTGATGATGTTGAGTATATATATAGCAAGAGACTGGTAACCTCTGCATCGACCATACTGGTGTAGGACTGGAGCTGGATAGAAATCCAAGCTGGCACACATATGCAGGGTGTGGTGGTGGGTGGCCGCAGACTTAACAGTCTCGAACGGCTCTTCTTCTTCCGCAGATGGGCCTGAAACAGCAGCTGGTTAGCAACAACTACAAAGTCGGCAGGAGTTAGGTGCTCTTCCTCTTCCTCATCATCATCGACCTCGATGTCCATATCATTATCCTCATCATCCTCTGATGACCCGTCCTCATCATCGCCGTCATCTCCTCCATCGACAGGATAATCAACAGGATCCTCCTCAGGGTCCCTCATCGTCATCCTCTTCTGGGTCCACCTCAGGATCAGACTCTGGAACATAATCTGGTAACTAAGCAGTGGGTGAGGTAGGCAGCACAGTGGCTCTCTCCACCGGAACCACCTCCTCCTCCTATTCAATACTCGGGGTTATATCGCTCTGAACATAAATCTAGTGAAGGAGGTGAACTATGGCTCCTCGGGGCCCGTATGTAGACTGTGATGGTAGCACACTCCTGGGTGATCCTATATCTAACAACTCCTCAAATGTACTAGATATCTCTGTGTATATGACCCCTGATTCATCTGAATCTGACATGATTGAATATGAAAATCCAAAATAGCTTATATTAGTATTTAATATAAGACCCTTATAGTAATATACATTTATATCATAACATGTATATCAATTATAATACACTAGCTCGACCAACTAATGCAACAACTAGTGTATGCATTAAAGAATCACGTATTATTCCGTGATAAACCCCTTTGATATGAATGCAATGTTTGAAAATGGTTATAGTCCAGCAAAAACATTTGACCTGGTTCTCTATAACCTTGGCTCTTGATACCAATCTGTAACACCCCTAATTTGGGTCGCAGCGGAATAAGGGTCCGGGGCGTGTTACTTCATAGATCAATAACACAAGATATATATAGAACGACCAAAAAGTCGTTTAAAACTGATACATTAGATTTAACAAGTATTGTTTACATAAGCACGAAGCTCACTTGATCACTTGTTCAAATACAAAAGATTTCTGGCCAATAACAGATCATACAAAATGTAATGCGACAAATCTTTTAAAGCATGATAACCAAAATAAAACCACCAATGTAAATCCCTTGCCCTCGTGCTTATGACCTCCTAAAAACATTGCTTTAAAACGTCCCACAAAAATTTTTATGGTGAATTCATAGTTTTGATAAATTCGTAATTGTAGGACCACAAGATTCCCAAGTGTAATGATAATGCAACAGATGCAAACAACATATAAATGAAATTAACGTTTGCCCTAAGCTCTGACACAGAAGCACCGACATAAATGAATACCATAAATTGGCCACATTGCCCCATGATGATGTCAAACCCCACATCCTATGTTCGACATGGTATACGTTCGTTTGCCCAGTGATAGCTAATCACCCGAACGGGGATGTTAATCCCTAATAGATCTATTCAATAAATTCGCCTCAACAATCCAGTAACTGACAGTTCCATGAAAATGCTCAACTAGGGTTATCGCTACCTTAGTCAACACGTAATCATAAGTTTAAAACTTATCCACTTGTGTCCAATTGTAAGACAATGCATGTTTCTCACACCAAAAACTTATAAAACAAAATCATGTAAAACGTGGGGCTATGAACTCACATCAGGAGTGAAGTGAATGAGTAATAATCGGGTAAGTGAAATAATGAGTCACGGACGAATCCGAAGGCAACCTAATCAAACATAGGCATATTAGAACATGCACTTTATAACTAATATCTTTACAACCTATATAAGCTCATCACCATCTATTTGTAATTTATAAATCGTTGTTATAAAGCGAAAACGTTTATAATTATCGTTTTAGAAAAACTAGCATAACTTTCCCGTTTCTCGCGTTTCTTACGTCCACGTCTTCGTATTAAGATGATATATAAAAATATTTCATTTTTATATTTTATAACCTTCTGATGAACAGTACTTTTACTGTTTATGACTGCGTTGTATAAATATAATTGTCATAAAATCCGTAAATGCAACAACTATTCCGATTTAATTCCGATTTTATTGATTCCTTTGAGCACGTCTTCGTTATTAAAACTATCACATTTTTATAAAGTGGGGTCTGCTGATGAACAGTAATTTTTACTGTTCATAGTTTATAAAATTACTTTTATAAACTTTAATTATCGTAAACGTCGTATTTTATTCGTTTTAACTCCGTTTTTTTATAATTCCTTTTGACACGTTCTCGAAATATAAATTCTGTTTATTATATGAGGTTATCAAAAATAAATGTTTCTTCATGAATGTAACTTTTTAAAAAAGTGTAATTATCGTAACTCGCAAAATTCAAAACTCTTTCGTTAAAAATATGAAAAAGATACAATCGTATCATTTTTGAAATCCTAAAAATATGTACAATCTGCAAAAAAACTAAATTTTCTGTTTTAGAAGTATTTTATAACTTGCTTTTATAAAGTTTATTTTATAAAACCGGTATTAACATAAATCGTGTTTTTATCGTATCTTTTTCGTTATTAATCCGTTTTTCGAGTTTCTTACCTTTTGGAATCGACAAGGTGTATACTATTTTAAAAAGTTAAAACCCACTATATGGAATTCGAAAACCCAAACAGCCTTTGAATAGCATTTATATAAGTAATAGTATACTTTTATTTTATAAACTTTCAACTAATAAAAAATGCCACAAGTCTTACACAATCTTTATATCATATGCCATACATATATTAGTGTCCATACGTCCATTATTTGTCCACATAAGTCCATGATAATAAGATTTACAAGTCATTAACATCACATGAAAACATAAACTTTCCTTAAGTAACTTTTAACTACAAGTTTATACTTGAACTTTTTATACTTAAACCAAGAGTGTATAACACTTATAACCTCATTTTAACATGATATTACCATCAACATAACATGTGTATAAGTGTACAAAATCATAATCACAAGTACAAATCCATACCACATATTTAAAAGTTTCCTAATGGTGATTTTTGCTACATAGAACATCATATACATATAAACTCATGAAATGAAAAGAAAAAGGTTTTTAGATAACCTTATGATGAATAATGATGATGAGAAATATGTGCTAAATCCTTGTTTAGACTTTAAACCCAAGTTTGCAAGAATGAAACCCTAATTATTCCAAGGAAACCTTAATCTTCCATTGTTTGCTTAAACACTTGTAAATGATTAACCAATACTTTAAATCACCTTGAGGTATCTTAGATATGATGTGAGATTACTTGTATGTATTGTAGAAAAGTTTGTATGAATTATTTAAAGGGGTGTGTGTTTGCCGTAGACTAGCAAGAGAGAAAAGGAGAGGATTTTTTTGTTTTTCACACTAAGGAAAGGTGTATGTATGAGTTTACTTGAAAGTATACTTTCTATATAATCATAAGGATAGTAAAAAGTGAAATAGGAGGTCCAAGACATAGATGATTAAAATGGGGAAGACCATGTTGGTCAAAGGAAACAAGACATGGCTAGGTTTAATGAGACTATGATGTACAAGACCAAGTGGGAAAGTTTGTGTGCTCTTTGTCCCTAATGTTGTTATATACGTGGGATAGGGGAGGGAGAAGAAGACCAAATTTGTGTCTTGGATATTTTATGGACAATATCTTGTAGTTACTTTCATTATATGAGATTAAAAGAGTAAAAGCAAAAAGTTATACATGTTAAAACTTGAAATTTTTTAGTTTCTAGGCTTGTTTAACTATATGTAATAAGTGATTAACAACATTATCTGATTAAAGTTAATAAAACTTTACGTGTTGGATGTAAAAATAAGTATTTGTTGAAGCTTAAATTAATTATGTGGTTTCGGGCATGCCTAAACGTAATTTATCGCGAAACGTAAACGTTTTACATAACCGATAAAAATAAAATGAAGAAAGACCATAATTATTCTCAAAATAATAATTTAATACTTGCTTGATGAAACGTTTAAATGTTTGGATGCCCGTTTACAAGAATGATCATTTTTAGCTTACGCATTTAACTTAACGATTACGATTAAAAGCAAACGCGAAAACTAAAAATTCATAGTGAATTTTATTGACGACGTCAGTGAACCCTGACACACGGGGTGTTATAAAATGCTCCAGAGCATCGGATGCTTGTCACATAAATTTTTTTAAGAACATAAACAAGCTTGTTTATTTAGAGGAATAATCTTGTAAGAGGATGCCACAAAAACGTTTTGGAAATGACCAAAACTGTGTTGCTGGTCTTAAAGGGAGCAACACAAAGCTTCTTGAAGTCCAAAGTTCTAATCTATTACTAAGGCCTTTGTTTTATGATTCATATGGATCTGTTTGGTCCAACTTTTGTGAGTAATTTAATGCATAAGAAGTATTGCGTAGTAGTCACTGATAATTATAGTAGGTTTACATGGGTTTTCTTTTTAACAACTAAGGATGAAACCAGTGAGATCCTTAAGAACTATATCAAAGAAATAGAAAACCTAGTAGAAAAGAAAGTGAAAATAATCAGAAGTGATAATGGAACAGAGTTTTAAGACATTGTTTATGAATGAATTTGTAGAGAAAAAGGTATTAAAAGAATTTAGTAATAGCCATGATTCCTCAGCTAAATGGTGCAGCTAAAAGGAGGAATAGAACACTAATTGAGGTTGCTAGAACAATGTTAGCTGACTCTAATTTACCAACCACATTTTGGGCTGAAGTAGTTAGTACTGCTTACTATGTACAGAATAGGGTCTTAGTAGTCAAGCCTCATAACAAGACACCTTATGAACTTTTTAGAGGTTTTAAACCTGCTCTAAGCTTTATGAAACCATTTGGATTTCATGTTACTATTCTTAATACTTTAGACAGTTTAGGCAAGTTTGATGGAAAGTGATGAAGGTTATTCATTTTAATATTCGTATGAGTAGTAAAAGCTTTAGTGTATACAACACAAGACCAGAGGGTAGAAGAAAATTGTATATTGGGTTTTAGAGAATAAAGCCTATGATAGAAGGGAATGGACCAAATTGGACTGTTTGACATGATTCTCTAACCAATCTATGAATATATGTACCAGTTGCAGCAGGTAACAATCATTACTGAATCGTAAGGTACACACAAGAACTAATGCAAGGTACATTCAAAGAAAATCATCAAGATTGCATTGTGATGCCAATTTGGAAAGATGCTTCATACTTTGATTCACCTACCCAGGATGTTGATAATGGTGAACCAAAATCTGCTGCTGATGATCAAAAGCAGGATGGAGATGGTCTAGATAATAAGAATGATGCAAAAGATAAGTCTGATGATGATAGCAGTCCTAAAGAAGTTAATGCTGCTGGACAACATGTTAATACTGCCAGTCCTGATATTACTACTGGTAGTTTTAAAGTTAATGTTGTTGGTCCATCAGTTAATACTGCTAGTTCATATGATCAAGATAGCCCTAAAGACATGTTCACTATGGGAGCTAGTCATACACTTGAAGCCACTCATGTTGAGTTCTTCAGTGATGAAGATGAACTAGAAGTTGATTTGGGGAACATTACAAATTCCTATACAGTTCCAACCACCCCCAATACAAGAATTCATAAAGATCACCCAATTGAAAATGTGATTAGTGATGTAAAGTCAACTGTTCAGACAAGAAGAATGACAAAACCTACTTCCGAACAAGGGTTTCTTAGTGATGTATATGAGCAGAAAATACATGATACCCTGAATACTTGTTTATATGCTTGTTTCCTATCACAGACAGAACCCACAAGTATTGCTAAAGCTCTATCTAATTCATCTTGGGTGGAAGCAATGCGGGAAGAACTTTTACAATTCCAACTCCAACAGTTTTGGATACTTGTGGATTTGCCTTTTGGAAAAAGGGCTATTGGAACAAAATGGGTCTTCAGAAACAAGAAAGATGAAAGGGGGATTGTGATTAGGAATAAAGCAAGGTTGGTTGCACAGGGTCATAGATAAGAAGAAGGTATAGACTATGAAGAAGTTTTTGCTCCTGTGGCAAGAATTGAAGCAATAAGATTGTTTTTGGCCTATTCTTTTTTATGGGTTTTTTGGTATATCAAATAGATGTGAAGAGTGCTTTATTATATGGAACTATTGAGGAAGAGGTTTATGTTACTCAACCACCAGGATTTAAAGGTCTTGACCATCCAGACAAAGTTTATAAGGTGGTCAAGGCACTTTATGGTTTGCATCAAGCACCAAGAGCATGGTAAGAAACCTTGGCTAACTATTTGTTGGGCAGTGGGTTTAAAAAAGGCAAGATTGATCAGACATTATTTATCAAAAAGCAAAAAGGAGATATTTTGCTTGTACAGGTTTATGTTGATGACATTATTTTTGGCTCAAACAAGGATCTGTGTACTGGATTTGAGAAGCTTATGAAGGATAAGTTTTAGATGAGTTCTATGGGAGAACTTACTTTCTTTCTAGGATTACAAGTACAACAGAAGGAAGATGGAATATTTATCAGTCAGGATAAATATGTAGCTAAGATTTTAAAGAAATTCAACTACACTGATGTGAAGTCTGCTTCAACTCTAGTTGATTTGGAAAAGCCTTTAGTTCAAAGAAGGAGATGTTGATGATGTTGATGTATCATCTCTATAATCTAGATGGACCTTGATGTATCTCACAGAATCCAAGGCCAGATATTATTTTGTAAGTATGTGCATGTACCAGATTTTAAGTTACTCTAAAGACATCACATCTCTTAGCTGTAAAGAGAATTTTTAGATATTTGAAAGGCAAACCAACTTTAGGCCTTTAGTATTCTAGGGATTTCCCATTTGAACTAGTTGCTTAAACTGATAGTGATTATGCTGGAGCAACTCAAGATAAGAAGTCTACTATTAGAGGTTGTCAGTTTTTGAGGAAACTATGGTTGTCACCTCTACAACTAAACCTGAATATGTGGCTGCTGCTAGTTGCTGTGGACAAGTACTCTGGATTCAAAATCAATTGATGGATTATGGGTACAATTTCATGAATATTGTCATTAATATTGACAAATAACATACTATTTGCATTATGACAATCTTGTTCAACATTCTAAAACAAACATATGAAATAGTACATTATTTTATAAGAGATCGCAATGCTAAAAAGTTAATTCTAAAACAAAACATATAGAGATTAGGCCTTTGGTATTCTAGGGATTCTCCATTTGAATTAGTTTCTTATACTGATAGTGACTATGCTAGAGCAACTCAAGATAAGAAGTCTACAACTGGAGGTTGTCAGTTTTTGGGAAACAGGTTGATATCATGGCAGTGTAAGAAGCAAACTATGGTTGCCACCTCTACAACTGAAGCTGAATATGTGGCTGTTGCTAATTGTTATGGACAAGTACTCTGGATTCAAAATCAATTGATGGATTATGGGTACAATTTTATGAATATTGTCATTAATATTGACAATAACAGTACTATTTGCATTATTGAAAATCTTGTTCAACATTCTAAAACAAAACATATAGAGATTAGACATTATTTTATAAGAGATCGCAATGCTAAAAAGTTAATTCAAATGGTTAAAATTCATACTGGTTATAATGTGGCAGATCTTCTTATAAAAAGTTTTGATACAGGAAGATTTCAGTTGTGTAAAATTCATACTGGTTATATTGGAATGCTTAATCCTTAATGTCTACATCTCTTTATGTTTTTGTAAAAGTTGTGTAAAGGATTAGTACTGTTAGTCTTGTTAATTAAGTACTGTAAGTAAATTATACAGCAGTTAGACTAAGACTGCTTGTTAAAACTGTTGGTCATACTTAATACTGTCAAGAAGAAAATACTTTGGATTGTGTATTTTTTGCTATGGACTAACACTTGCAGGTAAAGCATATTGAATACCTGATGTTGAATGCTTCACCTCTAATGAATTGGTTGAGGGAAACTTAATGTTTTGGATAACAGTTTTTAACTTTTATTTATGTTATACATAAATATAGATCCTCATATTACTCACATGTCTATCTAGTCCTTTTCTAGTGTGCATGAGATGAATAGAGGCATTTGTTGTATAATATTGAAGACAAAGTAATACTGTTAGACAACTGTTAATATTGCTAGGTAGAAACTTACTAAGCTTGCCAGGCAAAAGTTAGTATTTGTTGGGATACATGAGGAGCACAAAGTTACAACTGTCGAAGCAAATTCTTATCCCTTAAAGCATTGTTTGAGGGGAGGCTACTTATGTCAATATACAGTCAAAGCATGGATGGAAGGATATGTTATATCAAAAGTGTGTTAAAAAGAATCAAAAACATCTAGGCATGTCAAAAGAGGTCGGGACACCAAGATACCTCAGTCTAGTGGTCCCCTTGTAAAGGTTGGGATAGCTAACTATAAGGAGTGGGTGCAGAATGGAAAAGGCTTCCACGTACTGCTCTAGCATAAAAGCAGTATCAGGACAGTGGTTACATCAAATAAGACCACTCCATGGCAACACTAAAGGATCACATCCTTAGGGAATTGGTTCAGGTAGTGGTCCTAGGTGCCAAGATACCATATTGGGGGATGTGGATGCTCAAACTAGGTTTGAGACTACATCTAAACGGTCAATGATCCACCTCTCTCAAGAGGTTACACACTTGAAAGTGGGGAGGACAGTATGAAACTATTGGAATTGATGGAACTGTGTACAAAACTATCAAAAATGTTGCATAAAAACAGAGAGTGATTTGGTGAGCCAAAAGAAATGAGAGATTAAGTGAGCTTAAAAATAAAAAGAGAGATGTGTGAATAAAAACAAAAATGAGTGATTATGTGAGCAAAAAGAATTGAGAGATATTGTGAGCATAAAAACAGAAAGTATGCTTGTGAGAAGAGTCAATTGATGATAGAAGTCCTTTTTGGAAAGAAATTGAAGTTAGTGCTGGTAACTTAAAACTTAATGCTGTTAGTCTTAGGTTATTGGGTTACTTACTACTATTAGGCATAACATTGTGATGTCAGTTTAAGTTAATGCTACTAGGCCAAATTTAGTGTTGCCAGTTCAAGTTAATGTTGCTGAGGGTGATTCTATAAATACTTCGATTCAGGGTTTCATTCGATTCTTTATTCGATTTCAATAATTCAAACACTCTCTAATCATAAACCCTAACTCAATTTCATCTTTGATCATCAAAACACAACACAATGTCAAACTTAACTTTTGCTAATACTCACAACATGGTCGCATTCTTAGAAAAACCCACTAAAAGTGATGGGTTTCATGTGATTACTGATTTTTTGAATGGTAATCAGATTCGTTATGCATTGACTGTCAATCCTATCATCTACACATCTTGCATTCAACAGTTTTAGGCAACCGCAAAGGCAAACACTGTCAATAGTGAACGTCAGTTACAAGCCCTAATTGATAAGAAGAAGGTGATCATCACGGAGTCAAGCATTAGAAGTGATCTTCACTTGGAAGATACAGGAGGTACTGATTATTTGCCAACTGCTACAATTTTTGAAGAACTGGCACGAATAGGGTATGAAAAACCTTCTCAAAAGCTTACATTTTATAAACCTTTCTTTTCTCCACAATGGAAGTTCTTAATTCATACCATTACCCAATGCCTTAGTGCCAAATCCACTGCATGGAATGAATCCAATAACACAATGGCTTCTTTAATCATACGCTTGGCCACAAACCAGAAATTTAATCTATCTAAGTACATTTTTTATGCTATGGTGAAACACTTAGATAGAGGGGTTAAGTTTTTGAGGTATCCACGCTTTCTACAAGGTTTCATTAATCAACAGCTTGGTGATATGTCACATCACAAGAAGATTTATGTTAACCATTCCCACACAAAGAAAATCTTTGCCAATATGAGGAGAGAAGGAAAGGATTTTTCTAGGAGAATAACACCTTTGTTTGCAACAATGATGGTTTAGCCTACTCAAGATGAGGGTGTAGATTCAGGCATTCCTACTGATTCTAACCAGATACCCATTACTACTCAACCATCAACCTCTATCTCTCAAAAGAAATAATCCAGGAGGAAACAGAGGAAGGATAATGCAGTTACTCAGGAGGAGCCACAACAAGATGACAGTGTTCCTACACCTTCCAATGATCCACCTCTCAGTGGTAAGGATAGCATGCAACTATCTGAATTGATGATTTTATGTACTAACTTGCAAAAACAGGTTCTTGATTTAGAGAAGCCAAAGGATGCTCAAGCAAAAGAGATTGCTGATTTAAAGAAGAGGGTCCAGAAGTTAGAAAGGAAAAAGAAATCAAGAACTACAGGATTCAAAAGAATAAGGAAAGTTGGTATGTCTGGAAGAGTTGAATCCTTTGAGGATAAAGATAGTTTGGGTGATTATGAAGATACACCCAAACAGGGGAGGAGTATTGAAGACATTGATAAGGATACTGATGTTTCTTTAGTTGATGATACCCAAGGGAGGTCAGATAATGAAGGAATGTTTGATACAAATAAACTTCATAGTGATGAGATAAATGTGGATATGATAGTTGGTGAGAAACAGGAGCAGAGTGCAAAGGAAAGAGAGGTAGATACTAGTGTTGAAGAGTTCGGGCCATCATAATTCAGAGGTCATTCAGTAAACGTTTGAGGAGCTAGGGCACTTTAAATCGTAAACCCAACAACTCAGTCAGAACGTAATACCAATATGAAACCCCTTAATATGAAGCTCCCTAGTATTGTGGTATGATATAGATTTGGGACATGATTTTCGAAAGCACATCGATGATGAATGATATAATAGTTATAACTTTGATAAAATGACATTTTCAGCCCTTTTACTTATAAGTTTCCAAAAGTTATGATAAAGTTGTTATATTAACATTAGTTAAGCATGCTAGGATAGATTATAACAATATTTAACCATTATAACATTTAGTTTTAAGAAAAACATAAAATTAGGGTTTCGGGTGTACGGCTTTGGATCAAAATGAAAAATGAGCATGAATTAACTTATGAAACTTTAACAAGAGTTTATTTAGGATCATATGAACATTATAAGAGTGTAGAAGCAGAAGTAGAACATCCAGAACCTGGGTTTGAGCTTCAAGGAGCAAAAATGGTGGAAATGGGTCGTTTCGGGTAGTATTTCCACTCGTACACCTTGTATCTTGTTACCGGGGCTTCAAATCTTCAAAGTTTTGCTTGAATGATGTTCTTAGATGATCCTAGGATCATATGGAGCATAGAATGTTTGCTCAATTGGGTTATAGAAAGAAGAAGTGAGGGATGAGAATGAATGAAGGGTTATGGGTTCTATTTATAGGTAAAGGACCCTTAGAGGCCAAGGTTTCTTTTTAATATGATCTAGGACACATGGGACATCTAGAGGGTGATTAGGAGAAGCTAGATAGTAAGTTGTATGGACTAGAAGCTAGCAAGAACAAGGTGGAAACACCATGTGCATGCCACGGCTGCTATGGTATAAAAGAGGGAGACGTGGCTTGATTTTTGGCCAAGAAATTCAAGATTGGTGCTTGTAAGCAGCTTATGGATGAATGAGGTGAGTCATAGTGGTTCTTGATCACATGGTTGATTATAAAATGGGTCAAAAATGAAGGAAAAAGGGGTACGAGTCAAGTAGGGTTCGGTTAGGGTTTCTTTGTGTTTTCAAGTTTATATTTCATGTGTACTTGATCCAAGATGATAAATTACTGATCTTAAGGTTTGTATTAAGGATTATAATCAAGGTTTGATAAGTGGTTTGAGTTAAAATGGGTAAAAAATGAGTTAGAATAGCCGCGGGTTCATATAGGGCTCGTTAGGGTTTCTTTGGGTTTTCAAGGCTTATATTTCGTGTACATTTGATCAATGATGATAGAATACTGATTTTAGGTCTTGTATTAAGGATTACCAATGAAGATTGATTAGTGGTTTAAGCTAAAATGGGTTGAAAATGAGTGATTAAGCCACGGGTTCCATTTAGGGCACGTATTGAGTTCATTAGGATTTTCTAGGTTTCTAACTCTTGTACATTGTCATGATAATGATAAATGATGGATTGTAAACTCATATCATGAGTTTACAATGGCACTTGATTGATTGTTCGGGATTAAAACGGATAAAAATCGATAAACGGGTCATGGTTTACTATTTAGCTTGGGTTAGGGTTTCTAATCTTGGTTTCTTGTAATTTTATGAAATGAGAATGATTATGGATTGAAAATGTAATGCATGACTTGCTTGTAACTTGTACTTGATAGATTGTACAAGATTACTTAGGAAAATAAAGTTAAAATGGCTATTTTAGATATCGTGCTTTAATGACTTATACATTATGTATTAAAGACTTATACATTTCTTTGGAGAGAATGTATATTCATGTGAGATGTTATGTTACATGTACATATGCTTTAGTATCTTGTGCATTCACTTTAGATGTTAATTCTTTATGGTATCCGGGTTTTGAAGGCATACGATAACGGTTTAAAGCCCGTTTTGATATAATGTTGCAAATGGTACATTATATGAGTAATGTACATTGTAATAATGATATTAATATATCGACTTGATATGTTATGATGTTTGCTTGACATATAAATAGATATAGATGGCATAGGTAGGTTGTGTGAGCTCGTCTACTTTAGTTATGCAAGTTACATTGCATATTGAGATATTGGCAATGCAAGTAATGTAATAAAGCAAAAAATTTCCCCGTAGATTTGTAATCATAGTAACATAAGTTGATTTTGCATTTGATGAAAATTATAGGTTGTGATAGAGACTGGCACGGGTTTTGTGGTGACTAAAATCAACTTAAGACACTAAAACACACGCAAGCAAATTAACAGAAGATAAAAGAGTGGTCTAGCAAAATATAAGAAAATTGTATTAACCATTATTAATCCAATCATAACGTTGATTTGTTTATTTAGTGCAATGATTACTTATCTTGAAGAGGCATATCATTCTTAAGACTTAGGCGGTACTTCTTCCTAAGACCTAGATACGAAAAATTCTATCACAATTAAACGTATCCGCATAAAGCATCCTTATTTGCTGATTATAATCTATCTTAGGGATTAAAGCAATGGTGGTCTTGTTAAACCCTAGCTTATAGAGACTTTACGCACTTACTGCTTAAAGGCAATTCATACACTAGTAGTTCACTAACCAAGTCTTTACCAATTAATTGAGAACGTACTCGTTGATCCCAAGGGTCACCTATCGGTCCAACTAAGCTCACAATCAAAGGGCAAAGATAGATTATTATTCATGATCTTATTGCTCTAGATGTATAAACCACTATATGGAGAGCCATCCCGACATCTAGATTACTTTGTTCGTATCACTAGATCCAGTTGAATGATAGGTCGCATACAAAAGCATGTAAACAAGTATAAACTGATAAACATAAACAAGCAATCAACGATAAATTAAGCAATCAAGATAAACAAACCAAACATTTAGATCTTTATAATAATGGCTAATACCCGAAGGTATTAGCCTATAAACGTCATTATCAATACAAAAGTAATTATTTAGCCACGGCAAACTAACCGCCTTAACGAATGATACCAAAAACTGAACGATTACAAGAGTATAAGAAATTACAAGTTGTTTCCTATGGAGTTAATTACATTGCAAGACCTCTTCTGCTCTTATTCTCCTCTGAAAATCAACTTTTATGGTTTAGGTATCGAAAATATAATTTAGCACACTGAAAACTCGTTTTTGAGTTTTCTATTTATAAGGTCTGGAATATGGTCGATACGGCGTATTGACTGAGGTCAATATGGTGTATCGGGGGTTTCTTGGAGTAGGGACCACGTTTGATATCTTCTAGAATATTTTATTTCCATAGCCTAAATACGACGTATTGGTCTTCCCTGGATACGGCGTATTGATCTTGTTTCTTTCATGATCTTTTGTGAAGTGCAGACACAGATTCGCCGTATCTTCCTTGATGGATATGGAGTATTGGATGTCAGGATAGTAATCTTCAAATGTCTTTGTTTAAGCTCCAGAATGCGTGCCTTTTTGCTAATCTTTGCTTCTTGTATCTCTCATACAAGACTTGAATCTCCTCAAATGATTTAGATTTTAACTCAGCATGCTTCTTGTTTGCAACATGTTTCAGATAAGTGATCATCTGATTTCTAAGCTGAGATATTGTTGGTGGCTTGTTTCTGATAGTAGCACTTCTTTGTTCTGCAAGAAACTTCCTTTGGGCAGCAATTGTGTCATGCAAAAACTTTGCTCTATCTTCAATAGAATATTGCTCCCTTTCTTCTTGTTGAAGCTTTTCTGCAAGAATCTGATCTGCATTTAATCTTGCTTGAATGTAATCAAATTCAGTTGCAAGTGCTTCTTGTGCAGCTTCTTCCTCTTGTTCTACCAATCTTCTAGCCAGAAGTGCATCAAGATCAATTTGTCTTTGTGTTTCAGCATCCATTTTAGCTTGCAGTCTTTGAGCTTCCTCTAAATCTGCTAACTCTTGAAGCTCTTTTGATGTCTTTGATGCTTGAACTTCAGCTTGAAGGTCCTCTTCAGTCATTGGCTCCTTTCCTTTTCTCCTTTGAACCCTTTCTGCCTCACCAGTATTAACCTCAGCAGCATTAACTTCACCAGTATTAACTTGAGCTGAAGGTGTACTATCAGGATTAAGTTCAGCAGTATTAACTTGAGCAGTATTAACTTGAGCTGAATCAGGTTCTTCAAAATGAAGAATTTTGGTAGGAGTTTTTGTAGACTTTGGTTTCCTTTTGTAAATCTTGCTACCAAGAGGTGCTTGTGATCCCTTAAACCCTTCTGAAGCTACATTTGTTAAGATCTGTGCAGCCTCTAAGGTGGAAGGACTTATTTGTTCTTCTTGAGCCTCCCCTGAACCCTTGCTCTTTTCAGGAGTAGCAAATGTATCTCCTTGATCTGTTTCAAAAGGAACTTCTTGATCCTGACCCTCTGCATCTTCCTTAGCTTCTTTACTTTTCCTCTTCTTCCTCAACTTGTTTTCTAGCTTTTTGACTTTCTCTATCAGCTGCAAGATTGCTGTTCCAAGAGTCTGCTTAGTTTCACTTAGCTCCTTTTCCAGGGATTCTACTCTTGATTCCAGTCTAGGTACAATATCCATCAGGTTCCTAAGTTGCTCACTTTCTTCACTAGATCTAGATGCTTGAATCTCAGGTTCATGTGAAGGTGGTGGAGACATATGATAAGAAGGTTCAAATGATGGACCTTCTGTATCATGATATGAAGGTGATGGAATTTGAGGAGATGGTGGAAAAGTTGGTTGAATGTCAGGAATGGTAGAGACTGGTGGAGATGATATTATAGGTGGTGGAGGTGTTGTAGCTGTTGGTTGTACACTTGATGATACCACATGTTGAAAATCGATCTAGCTCATCTAGGATATCATAACCATGATCCAGCGGAATAACAAATAAAACAAT
>BQNB010118285.1:0-21020 GCA_026074375.1 Tanacetum coccineum | reverse complement strand
AACGTCATAATAAATACAAGAGCAATCATTTAGCCAAGGTAAACTAACTGAGTTAACGAATGATACCAAAAACTGAACGATTACTAAAGTATATGGATATACATGTTGTCTCCTATGAAATTGATAATGTTGCTTGACCTCTTCTACTCTTTTTCTCCTCTGAAATCGACTTTTATGGTTTAGGTATCGAGAATATGATTTAACACACTTAAAACTCGTTTTTGAGTTTTGTATTTATAGGGTCTGGAAGTCGGTTTGATACGGCGTATTCGGGATTTCTTATAGTAGGGACCACGCTTGATATCTTCTAGAATATTATATTCATGCCATATTTCCAATACGGCGTATTGGTCTTCTCTGGATACGACGTATTGAGCTTTATTCCTTTGTGGTCTTTGGTGAGTGCAGGCACAAATTCGCCGTATCTTCCTTGATGGATATGGCGTATTGGTCTTCAGAATAGTAATCTTCAAAATATCTTCATTTAAGCTCCAGAATGCGCGCCTTTTGCTAATATTCACCAAGTACTCCATAATTACTGTAATTCTCAAATATAAACGATAAGTAACAATTCTTTGCAATAACTATACAAAATGAGTTAATAACATGGGATAAATGATACTATAAAATAGCCGTTATTTGATGTCATCACTATTATATCAAATCTATTTTTGTTTATCAAATAATGTAAGTGGATTTCTCGTCACAGACGATAAAGATCATAGACAAATCTTTAAAACTATATAGATCACAATTGGTCTTTCGACCTATACCAGTGTGAGTATATAATCAAAGTTGATAATCAAAGTTGATAAGATAAGATACGATAGGATTATAACATAAGCTTAAGATTAACAAGATCATAATCATACAAAACGCTTATTCATTATATTATTTTCACCGACTAGTCATGAGAGATTTAGCATCTCATGGCTATGAAGTTCATAACAAGATTAAATGGAATAACACGAAACATACTACATCCGAGGTAAGAATATGGATCAAAATTTCCCCGTAACAAGTATGGAATCGAAATACAACCTTTTATTCTTATAAAATCTATGATATTCTTCTTCGTTCTTCGTGGTTTGATCTTAAATCTTCAAAGGTTTATGGTGTTTTTAGGTTGAAGAATTAGAGATATGATTGTTGTATGAGAGATATTTGAGTGGGAGATGATGAAGTGAAGTGAGGAATAGATGAAATGTGTGAAAATTCGGCCACTATTTATAGGCAAAGTTCAGGGTAAAAGTGCGGCGCACACAAAAGATTGTGCGGCGCACTTGGTGATTAAATGAGAGGGGAATTTAATGTTTATTGAGAAGTGCGGCGCACAAAAATATTTGTGCAACGTACTTGGGGTATAAATGCAATCTTCATTTAATTGAGTTTAATTCTTAGACTCTCTTGGAAGTGCGGCACACTTAGGTCAAGTGTGGCGTACTTATGCCTTTTTCAGCCTTGAGTTCTTTTATTTTCTTCTAACTTTCTTTCCAATAATAAAAAACACTTGAACATTATTTCCTTTGAGCTCGGGATGACTTCAAGTGAACCTGCACATAATTTATGCTATTATGTATCAAAACTTCATGAGAAATGATAGAATATATATAAATAACGCCGCTAAAAACATGCACAATTTAGGCATTATCAAATCTCTCCACACTTAGCTGTTGCTTGCCCTCAAGCAATATAAAGCAAGAAAAACAAGATCATTTATCGTGACGTGGAGAAAATTTTTGACTTTTAATTCACTCGAGCAACTCAGATAAGGTTTATAATTGTGTTTGATTTACTGGTTTAGATAACTTTTCAGGCATAGACACATAACAGAGCACCTCATAGGGAAATGTGTTTGATTTTTAATTCACTCGAGCAACTCAGATAGGGTTTATAATTGTGAAGTCACTCAAATACGCAGACATAATCTAGACAGCTACCATAGGCTTATACTTGACACATAAACATGACCGAAGGGGGGAACTTGATACCGATGAGGGAGAATAGCATATACAAATCTCTAGTGCCGAACTTAAGCCTTGAAACTTTGAGTTTTTATTTCTCTCTTTTTTTATTTTCTTTTTCTTTTTGTTTTTTATACCATGATAACTAAGGCTTGACACATAACTTCATTTTGAGAAATTTCCTTCAATCATTTGTACGTCAGCCATTATCATTAAAAGGGAGTGCTGCAGAAACTTTCGGGGTTTATTTCTCCTCATAACATAAGATTTATATTTATTTATTTATTTTTATACCCATTGATAACCAAGGCTTGGCACAGAACATCATTTTGAGCAATTTTCTTTAATATTTTGTACTTTAGCAGTTAGCATTAAAAGGGAGTGTTGCAAGAATTTTTGAGATTTGTTTCTCCTCGTAACATATGATTTTCTTATGAATTAATTTGGCTTCGGTCTAGTAAATGATGATCAAGCACAAGTTCTAGAGCTTCTAAATTACCAGCTCACTCAAATATAATTTCAACCAATACCATTGTTCCAGAAAAGGATACAAACTATTAATACACAGCCGTAACAACGGATGAGACACTTGCAATTGTATTCAAACCTTAACTCGAACAAGCTAAAGGCATCAATTATCTTAGGTACCAAAGGTGGGTACCTGAATATATTCTAAGGCTTAAAATTCTCACAATTTAGTAGATTAGTTTTGTGCTAGTTATAGTGTCGATCCGGGTGGATTTGCCTTACTAAGAGAATTTTTATATTGAAAGCATATATTAAATTTTAAAAAATTTGAGATTTGCATTAAAAATTTTAGAAGGGCAAACATGGAGTGATATGATTAATTTTTCCTATTTGGCTTCCCTCCACACTTAAGTTAAACATTGCTCTTAATGTGATAACTGATAACTAGAAAATAGGGAAAATTAAGGGAAAATGGTACTTCCTGGGGCATAGAGAATTGTAGCTTGCATGAAAGCTATCCTTGATTTTCCAGATTTGAGCTATAATACCTCATAAAAGTAAACACACAAAAGCACAAAAAAAGAAAATATTTTTTTCGGTATTTTTTAGAGAAAATAAATAAATAAAATGAGTGGAATTGTATGGAGGAGGGCCTCCTTCACACTTAAGTAAAGCACGGGTTGCCTCCCAAGAAGCGCTTAATTTTTAAGAGAGTCGTTAGCTAGACTCCTGCTTTTGGAGTTCATTCTTTCGGAAATAAGGGAGTGACTGCTTTCCTTTGATCATTATAATCTTCTTCTTCATGATATAGCTTAAGTCGATGGCCGTTAACAATAAACGTTTTTCCATCTTTCTCATATAGTTCAACATATCCAGAAGGATATTGATGTTTTACTACGTATGGTCCTTGCCAGCGAGATCTGAGCTTCGGCTGCTTGAATTTATACTTTGAATGAAAAAGCAACACTTTGTTTCTGTGTTTGAATTCTTTTCTCATCTTGAGTTTCATGTCATGCCAGACTTTGGTTCTTTCCTTGTATAGATAAGAGTTTTTATAGGCTTGATGTCTTAGTTCGACTAACTCGTGTAATTGAAACATTCGCTTCTCACCAGCAGCGATGAGATCTGGGTTACAGTTTTTCAGTGCCTAATATGCACGGTGTTCAATTTGCAATGGCAAATGGAAATTCTTTCAATATATACGTTTGTACGGTGTTGTTCCGGTTGGTGTTTTGTAAGCAGTATAAAAAGCCCACAAAGCGTCATCAAGTTTTCTTGACCAGATAGCGGGATTGTCTTTAACAGTCTTTTCAAGAATTCTTTTAAGAGCTCTATTCGTGTTTTCAACTTGACCACTTGTTTGTGGGTGGTAGGATGTAGAAAATCGGTGGTTAACTCCATATCTTTTTAGTCTTTTCCATTATCTTGTTGCAGAAATGAGTTCCTCTGTCGCTTATGAGAGCTTTGGGCATTCCAAACCGGCAGAATAGTTTCTTTAGAAAAGTAATAACAACTCTGGCATCGTTTGTTGGTAGAGCTTGTACTTCTACCCATTTAGAAACATAGTCAACAGTGACTAAAATGTATTCGAATTTGTACGATTTTGGAAAGGGTCCCATGAAATCGATACCTCATATGTCAAAAATTTCACATACTTGAATGTTGTTTAAGGGCATCTCATCACGTTTTGATATATTTCCTGTCTTCTGACATGCTTCACAAAGGCGAACTTGAGTGTGAGCTTCTTTGATGATGGTCGGCCAGTAGAAACCTGAGTCTAAGACTTTTTTAGATGTTGTGTTTGGCCCATAATGTCCACCTTGTCGGTACAAAAGGTAACATTAATCTAAATGGTTCGGGTTTCTGGTCCAAAGATATAGCGTCTGATCATACCATCAGAACATACTTTGAAGACGTAAGGTTCCTCCCAGAAGTAGTGTTTAATGTCCGAGAAAAAAAATATTTTGCTGATACGTCATTCCTTTAGGTATGATGTCACTTGCTAAATAATTTTCAAAGTCTGCAAACCATGGTTCGTCTTCAGTGTTTATTTCCATAAGAGTTTTGTTGATATAAATTAAGATTGATTCTTTGCATTGCTCAAGGTTAAGGCTACTTTGGATAATACCAAAAAACAACTATGGTATGAAACTTTATGAATTTAAAGAGTATGTGGGAAATCTATCTTTATTTACTTAGAAGAATATAAATGAAACAATAAACTGTATGAACAATGATATTACTAAAAAGCTTCATAATTATTATTATCAATAATACAAGTACTCTATGTAGTACTAGGGTTTACAACCTTGAAGCTATATATCATAAACAAAATGATTTCTAGATATCTAACTCTATGTCTTAGGACCTCCTTTTATACACCAAGGAGTCCTAACTGGCTTAAAATATTTTCTAAGTTATCATGATCTTCTAAACAAATAACTTATACGTATCTTATACAAAAATATTTCATACTTATCCCATAAGTAATCTTGATAAGAAATCTTCATCTTTATCCTTTCTCTTGTCTTTATCCTTCTAACAGTAGAAACTCTTTTAGAAGTTGTAATCTTTTAGCAGATGTAACAAGCAGCAATAACTTTTATTCCAGCAGCACTAACTGTGTACAAGCAGTAGTAACTACTTAGAATATTTTATTCATTCTTCATCAGCAATACTAAGTTACACTAGCAGTACGAACTTTATGCTAACAGTTGTAACTTTACTTAAGCAGAAACTAATAACATATACTAGCAGTACTAAGTTACACTAACAGTAGTAACTTGTATACTAGCAGTATTAACTACTTAGTAGTATTTCGTCTAAGTCTTTAAGCAATCTTAACTTCCATTAGCAGTAGTAATATATACTAGCAGCATTAACTAACAGTACTAACTACTTAGCATGTTTTTCACTAATATTACTAACAGCACTAAGTTATGCTTAGCAACAGTAACTCTAACCTTAGCAGTATTAACTCCAAGATCATCATGAAGTCTTTTGATCCTAACAGTCCTCCCCTAAACTTGATGTTCATCTTCTGAATCTTTAAGTTTCTTGATTAAAAGCTTTATCTTCACTAGGAGGATGCATTCAAACACTTTTAGGATTCTTGAGCTGTTTTGTCATGAGCTTAAGAAGTTGATAACACATCTTATTCCAATGGTCAGTTTGAAGCTTTTTGTTTATCATTTTTGTGATTGTTGCAGGTGTGAGTGGATACTTTTTCTCTACCAGTATAAAGATTTGCAGATTCTGAAATCTTACAAAATGTACTCCACTTGAAGAAAATAGCTTCCAAACTGTCACATTGTATCCTTGTAGATTTCTCCATACTTCACTTTCTACATCAGGTTCAAACATCACTTTTAGATCACCCCATAACACTCTTTCATATGCCTCCCCTAGCCTTGTATTCCTATGTTTAGCTTTAACCAATCTCTAGAGTGTTTCCAGGTCTTCTTTGTCAATGTTCTGAAGCATCTTAATCATTCATGAGTACCTCCTTAAACTTCCATCTACTCTTATGAGTTGAAAGTATCCCATCTTTCCTTCTTTGATGATTTTCCAGTCAACAATTATTAGGGGCTTAGTGGCTAATGGTATAGCATCAACTGCTATTTCTTCTTCATCAACAACAATCTCCATATGCTTTTTCATCTTAGCTTCTTCTTGATCATCATCTATCTTTTGCTTCTTAATTCTTTCTTGTTCTAGCGTTGTGCCTGCTCTTTTAGTACTGCTTTCTTCTGCTCTTGTTACACTACCTTCATCTTTCTCTTTATCTCCTTTCACAACTTTAGAATCTATAGATACGAATGAGTCTATCCAACCCATAGTCTTGTTAAAAGCCTTCTGAACTTCATCAAAGCTTTTGTTCTTCAACTGACTATGAGTGAATCCAGCCATGTTCTTCAGATATGTACACATTTGATTTCTCTTTTGAGCATTGGTTGGTGGTTTTCTTCTCTGCTCTTCTGCTCTAAGTCTTGCAAAATGTTCCTTCTTTTATCCATGAGTTCAACAATCAACTCTTCATGTTCTTGTGTCTGTAATCTTGCAGCTAGCTCATAATCTGCATCTATCATGGATTGAACATTATCTCATTCAACAATGTTTGCATCTTCTTCTCTTTGTTTTGCAAGCTTCTCTTCTTCTTCCAATTCAGCATTTAATTGAGCTTGAAGTTTCTGAGCAATTTCTTCATCAATCAAAATTTGATCTTTCTTTTTCGAAGGCTTCTCAGGTTCTATCATCTTTGCCTTGTCTTTGTCTTTAGCTTGTGGAAGTTATGATGTTTGTGAAGATGATGTTGTTGTTCTAAATTCACTTGGCTCTTGAACTACAACTCCTCTAGCCTTGGGTCTTGTAACAGCAGTTGTAGTTGTTGTAGCAGCAGTTGTAACAACCTTGGGTTTAGCTGCTTTGATCTATTAAAGTCTGAGCCAGATTCAACTCATCAACAGTTGTTGCAGCACTGGCAGTAGTAACTTCAGCAGTACTAACTGCCTTTTCAACTTCAACTTCCTGCTCATTAAAAACTCCTGTATCAAACATTAAATTATCATCATTTCTCTCCTGAGCCTCATCAACCAAAGTAACCTCTGCATCAGCATCAAGATCAGTAATTTTCCTCCCCTGTTTGGATGCATCCTCCTGAGCACCCAACCTTTATCTTCATAGGATTCTATTCTTGTAGGTTTACCAACTTTCGTTAACCTTTTAAACCCTAGAGTTCTTTACTTATTCCTCCTTTCTAGCTTCTTGACCTTCTCCTTTAATTTAGTAATCTCTGCAGCTTGAGAGCTCTTTGTGTTCTCTAAGTCAAGAACTCTTTGTGACAAGTTGGTAAAAAGTTCCATTAATTCATTTAGTTTCAGTCTATCCTCACCACTGAGTAGTGGATCATTGGAATGTATAAGTACATGCTCCTCATTGGCAGCCTCATTAGTGATAGGCTCTGTAGAACCACTGGGTTGAGGAACCTTAGTGTCTTTCCTCTGTTTCCTCATTGGTTGTTTCTTTTGAGGCTGTGATGTAGATGGTTGAATAATAGTGGGTATGTGTTGAGGATCAGTTGGTATTTCTGAACCCTCACCTAATTCTTCATGTGCTTGAACTATCATAGTTTGAAATAAAAGGGTAACTCTCCTAGAAAAACCTTTTTCTTTTCTCTTCATATTAGCAAAGACCTTCTTGGTGTGAGAAGGTGTAACATAAATTTCTTTATGTTTGGTCAGTCCTTCAACTTGTTTTTCCAGGAACACTTGCACAAACCTTGGATACATTAGAAATTTAACCCCACCCTCCAAGTTCTTCACCATATTACCAAAAATGTACTTGGAAAAGTTGAATTTTTGGTTTGTGGCAAGACAGATGATAGCTGAGGTCATAGTGCTACTAAATTCGTTCCAAGCAGTAGTCTTAGCACTAAGGCATTGCAGAATTGTATGGATAAGAAATTTCTATTAAGGTGAAAAGAAAGATTTATAAAATATAAGCTTTTGTGTAAGATTTTCATACCCCATTCTTTCCAGTTCTGCAAAAATTATCGCATTTGGAAGACATTCAGTACCTTCAACATCTTTTAATTAAAGAGATCTTCTCACACTCATCTCAGTGACGATCACCTTCTTCCCATCTACTAAGGCTTGTATCTGCACTTCCCCATTGACAGTTTTTGCCTTAGTAGTAGCCCAGAACTGCTTAATGCATGAAGTATAGATGGTGGGATTCACCTTTAGCGCATATCTGATAGAACTTGCATTTAAAAAATCAATAAGTCCCTCAAACCCATCACTTTCTTTGGGTTTCTCCAAAAATGCAACCAAATTGTGAGTTTCAGCAAACTTTAGGTTCGACATTGTGTTAGGTGTTGATGATGAATGATAAAATTGATTTAGGGTTTATGATTAGAGAGTATATCAAAGTGTAAAATCGATCGAGTGAGTGATTGAAACCCTTAATCGAAGTATTTATAAAATCACCCTCAACAACATTAACTTAAACTAGCAGTACTAAGTTAAGCCTAACAGCATTAACTGACCCAGCAGTAGCCCAACAGTAGTAAGTTATGCCTGGTAGCATTAACTTAACCAGCAGTAGTAAGTTTATGCCTAACAACATTAACTAATACTGGCAGTAGTAAGTGTATGCCTAGCAGCATTAACTGAGTCAACATCATTAACTCCAATTTCGTTCCAAAAAGCATTTCCATCATCAATTTTGATTCTCACAAGCTGTCTTTCTGTTTTTATTCTCACTATATCTCTCAATTCTTTTTCTTACTGAATCACTCTGTCTGTTTTTATGTCACACATCTCTCTTTATGTTTTTATTCTCACCAATTTCTCTCATTTCTTTTAGCTCACCAATTCACTCTATCTGTTTTTTATTTTTACACATCTCTCTTTTTTGTTTTTCATTCTCACCAATTTCTCTCATTTCTTTTACTCACCATATTAATTATAACAAACAGTAGTAAGTATAACTAACAGCATTAACATAGCAGTATTAAGTATAACTAGCAGCACTAATTATACTTACCAGTAGAAAGTTAGGCCAACAACACAAACTTGAATTTCATCATTAGCTGCTGTTTCATTCCATTTCAAGTATCATTTGTGCATAATACGCTGCATATTAACATATCTAACCTCCCATCAATCAATACTTCAAAGGTTAAGCATTCCTATACTTGAAATCAGATATTGAAATCTGCCAACATCAAATGCTTTTGTGAGCAAATCTGTAACATTTTGATCTATATGAATCTTTATCATCTGAATAAGCTTCTTCTCATTGGAATCTCTGATAAAATGATATCTAATCTCAATGTGCTTAGTCTTTGAGTGAAACACTGGATTCTTAAATATGCAGATGGTGCTTTCATTGTCAATGAAAAGCTTGGTATTCATGAAATGGTATCCATAATCCAGCATTTGATTTTGAATCTAGAGTACTTGTCCACAACAACTAGCAGCAGCCATATATTCTTCTTCAGTAGTAGAGTTGGCAAATATAGTTTGCTTCTTTCATTGCCATGCAATCAATCTGCTTCTAAGAAATTGACAACCTCCTGTTATGGATTTCCTGTCTAAACTTGCACCGGCATAGTCACTATCAGAATAAGCTTCCAAATCAAATGGTGAGTCCTTAGGATACCAAAGGCCCAATTTAGGTTGACCTTTCAAGTATCTAAAGATTCTTTTCATAACATGCTCGAGTTTCACGATGCGTATGACGATCGCGATTCGACGTCATAATTATTTTTATAAATTCGTTATGACGAACGTCGACATTTGAATTTTTATTTTTCGTAAATAAATATTTTCGTATTTAATTACGAATAATTTTGAGAAATTTTGATAATTTTTATTTTTGACGTTTCGCGAGTCGACGTTTGACCGCGCGTTCGTTAACCGTTTCGATCATCGTAAAAATGTACGACGCGACTCGCTATTATTTTTAAGATCGTAAATTTATTGTTCTTACGAATGTCGTCATTTTGTTCCTTGTCTTGAGCCGGATTCGTGTTTTAAAATGTACACGTTTTATTAAATATTTTAAACCAAGAAAAACGTAACGGAAAATAAAAATGGTCTCGGTAGTGTAATCCCGAGCCACGGTTGTCGGGTTATATTTTAGTAAAAGTTGGCGTGCCAAAAATCTAAAGATAGAAAAGAGGGGAGGACCATTCTTGCCAAGTAGCCAAATATACAAGTATATATATATATATATATATATATATATATATATATATATATATATATATATATATATATATATATATGGATATACTTCCATATTTTTATTCACAAAACACACACAACCCTCTCTTTTTCTCTCTTCTATGTCCGACCACCCTCCACCACCGGAAAAGTTTTTCGGTCACCGAAAACCGCCGCGTCGCCGGAAAAAGTCACATGCAATCCGATCAACCTATATTTTCCGAATCCTCTCTTCATTTCCTACATATCTACGCAATAAAATAACACATGCAATGAGTATTTTTGGAGTTAAAAATCCGGGTTTGATTTGAGAACTTTCGACTTGTAGGATGATTTAAAATGGTTAGATTAGTGTTGTAATCGAGTTGGTTTAGTTGGAATCCGATTGGTTTCGTGTTCGTGTTTTTGACCGTGGGTCCGAGACCCATCCGAAGCCGAAACCAACACTTGTAGTGTTGTTGTGAGTATTCTCCTTTATCATCGTTTGTCGTTTTCGATCATTTATTTATTTCGTATATTATATGTGATGAGGTCCGACACTTGCGTTGGTTAGAATAGATTGTAAATGGGTTAGAATAGATTGACGGAGATAGGCTAGCTAGGCGTATCTTGATGTCGTTGTGAGGTGAAAATAAAGTTTCGATAAGTTTTGTAAAAGTTAATTTCGAGCAGAAAGTTTGGCTCAGAAAACGAGGTTCGAAAAATCATAAAATCTGATTTTTGATGTTGAAATATGATAGAGTTCGTCCTAATGTACGTTTCGGTAATTCGAACGTCCCGTAACTCCTTGTAACGAAGAAGTTACGGCGAAGACAAGTTTTGAAAAACTTATAAATTGCAAACAACACTTTGGTAATTCATACTTGCTGATAAGAATTTAAACGGGCAATTTGAGCAATTTTAAATCCGTTTCGGCTTTACGGCGAAACACGAAAGTTGTCTGGAATGACGTTTTACATAAAATATCTTCTTGGTCAAAGTCACGAAAATGTGATATAGCAGGTCAAAACCGATGGTCAAACTGCTGCGTTTTTATTAAAAATACAAGTTACAGCAAATTCTTGCAGGAGCATTTTGGTAATTTTATGTCGAGTTTCGGGTCTCGGCTAAAACTAAAAAGTTGTCCGGAATGTCGTTTCGCATAAAATCTCTTTTATGTCCAAGTCGTGAAAATGTGATTTAGTGGGTCGTTTTGGTCGGGTCAGATTTAAATAAAAAGTATATATATAGTAAAAGTCAAATAAATCAAATGTTGACTTTTAAAAGTCAACGGGTTGGTATAAGACTTGTCGAGTACTTATTCAAAATAATAAATGTTTGTAATATTACAAGTATAACGTTTTGAGACTTAACAAATTTTCGTAAACGATGACGTTACTAAAAATAGTAACTTTTATTTTAACGAAGTATGAATTTTCAAAAGGGAAGGATAATTATGAAATTGCTAAACGCAAGAGTGTGAATAAGATAATAAGTATTAAAATATACTTAGACATTTTGAACTTACTTAAGATGGTAAACTTTTTCGGTATTTAGTAACTTTCTAAAGATATAAGTTATCGAAATATAAAGTTTTTAATTTAGCCACGTAAGATAAAACCGCGAGAATAATTATAAACATCAATGGAAAGTGGGATTTAGGATTTATGGTCGCGCAAGTGGATTTCTCATCACATGTATGTACATATATAAGTATATATGATTTTTACCGTTTACGATGTACGCATCGTTGATTATACTTTGAGTATATTATAATTAAGCGACATAATTATAGGTCGTGATCGTATTGCCGACTTTCCGTATTGGATTTGATTAATCGACCGTCGTCTTGGATCAAGGTGAGTTCATAGCCTCACTTTTAAAGTTTTCAATGTTTTTAACTCCGCGAGGGGGATATATTGCTAGTTTTGTGAAATTGAACGCAAACTGTTTTTGATACTTGAATATGATTCCTTCACTACTGAGTATATGCCTTTTTCTGTGTGACTGTTAGTTACCATGTGTTGGTAAGCGCTAATGCATTAAATAGATCTATTGGGTTTGACAACCCTGTCCGGGGTTTGAATCAGTTGTGACCACCCTGTCAAATGGACATTTTGTAGTTAGTATTAGGAGAAGTGGCATACTTCCCGGTCATGATTTCGTCCTACGGGATGAATGTGTTAAGTTTTGGCACATGCGCTCTTTAGTCGGAAATCATAAAGTTATAACTTGCTTACTCACAAAGCAACGTTATTGATGTTTTGTGGAACCAAAATATGCGTTCTATGTGTTAACTATAAACTCTATGAATTCACTAAACAATTTGTTGACGTTAAGATGTATCTCAGTTATTTGTCGTTGATGGCTGGACAGGACGAAACACGGATATCAAGGACGGTGTGTCGGTGAAGTAGTGTCAAATATTGAAACAATGTTTTTAGAAACCAAGTCGTGTTATGACTTTTAGAAATAAATTTCTATGATGGTATTGGGACCTATGTAACTCTGATTATTCTTATAAATGAAATAAAGTTTGTTTTATAAACGTATCTTTGAACGTTTACTGGGACTCGTGTGCATGTATTATGAAGTAGCACCCCAAATGTTATATTCCGTTGTGTATCGTATTTTGGGGGTGTTACAGAGTTGTATCAGAGCATGAGTTGTAGTGAACTAAGTCGTTTTACAAAACTTGGACTACAACTATTTTCAGAAAATTTTCACGAGTCTTTCACCGTTGTCCAATATCGCGCGCGCATTGTTTTCCGATCCTAAGAAGGCCTTATGTGGTATATGTTTGATTGAGCATATTATGTGCGTAACTGAGAAGGGTTTGAGTGTTGGCTAACCACCACACAACAAATGGTCATCAGTTCACCATGCTTAATAGGCATAAGAACTGGCTAGTCCATAAGCAAACGGCTTGTGGTAAAGACTTCTCAAATCCGTTTATGGTTGACAATTTACCAAAAATTGTAGGGTTTTCAACTCACCTTGCTTCATGGTGAAGAGTTGGCTAGTCCAAGATCAAACAGTTCTTGGTAAAGACTACTCAAATCTGTTGATAGCTGATAGTTTGCTAAAAACTATATGGTTTATCAATGCACCATGTTATGGCAATGAAGCATTGGCTAGTCCAAAAGCAAACGGTATATGGTAAAGATAAATCAATTTTGTTGATGGTTGACAGTTTACCAAAACTATATGGTTATTAACTCATTATATTTTTCAAATAAAGAGTTAAATATCCCAGAGCAAACGGCTACTGGTAAAGGAACATCAAATCCGTTAATGGCTGGTAGTTTGCTAAAAACTATAAAGCCAACTTAGTTGGATTGTTACTGAAAAGATGTTGTAGTGTTGCTGAAAAGACAAAGTTGCTGATAAAGATGGAAAGTGTTTAAAGATCAGATCAAGATGTGTTAAAATGTTTGCATACATCCTCCAAGAAATTAAGAAGATTAACCTGAAGAAACATGAAGTTAAAAGAGTTCAACAATCATGTTTAGGGGAGGATTGTTGGGAATTATACATTCCTGACTTAGTATCGTTAGTGATAATACTTAGTACCGATAGTTATAGTTAGTACTGACAGTACAAAGTGTTAAGTACTACTCAGATAGTTATTACCGTTAGTAGAAAATAGTTAGTACCGTTTAAGAGATATGTATGAGAAATTATTGGAAAAGATATGTATTATATTTTACGCGTTTTGTAAGCCTGTTAGGGTTTATCCTTGGTCTATAAAAGGAACCCTACGGCATTAGAGAGTAGATAACAAGAACAACTCATCTCATACAATCATATCTCATAGTTAGTAATCTGTAATCACTTTAACAGATTAATAGAAATCAAAGTTTAGTTTTTCATTGTTCTTCTTAATACTATTGTGTAGATTCCGCATATACAATTAGTATTCATAGTCAGTGTTTCTATATAGTCAATCTGTATTTATACAAGTTGGCTATCACCCTTAGCAGGCTGCAAAGATCTATTCAGTTTGGGACTCACAGTTTGCTTAGGAGGCACTACGTTAGTTGAGGTGATCCTAGTTAAAGGGCATGAGTTGCCAACTATAGTGAAGATTATGCCTGTTGGTTTCCACTTAAATCCTACATCAGTGAATACATGACCCGTAGGTTTCCAAATATTTTGTCTTTTATGTTTCTTAGCAGATTTAGTACGGTTATTCCCATTTTGCACAAGATCAAGAAGACATTTATCATGAACACCATCAAACATCGATTTATTACAAGTTGCACAGAGAATTTCAAAATTTGCTTTTGACAGTAAATGCTTAACATCAACATCACAAACAGGCTTAACAACACGATTAACTTTATTCACTTTCCTAGGTTGGGCTTCTATTTTATTCTTCTTGTTCCTACTTGGTGTTTGCAAGATCCTGTCATTCTTTTTATTGCCTAGAGGCTTTGATCCGCAATTACTAGTAGAACACTTCACTCTTGTAGAAGACAACACAGGTGTGTTAAAATCTGATGTATTAGAAGACTCTACCTGTTTAATGTTGCTTGAGGATGTGAGAGGTTCAGCAAACCTAACTTTCTTGACATTGTTCATGGGTTTGACAGTAACCTTCTTAGCACTAGGTATTATCGCATTAGGGCACGTATTTTGAACATATACAAGCAACTCCTGAATTCTTGTGGCATACTTACAGGCAAAGTCTAACTCGCTATCTAAAGGTTGTTTTACCTTAGCTTGTATGACTATTTCCCGAAGAATATTACTTCCTCCGTCCCAAAATAATTGACCTCTTTTGACTTTTTGAAGTCTTTTTTTCTCATCTTTGATCTTAAATATTTTTGTTTGTGTTTTATAATACTTGATGTAATTTATATGAATAGATTGGTTTTTAAATGTATGTTTCATTCGTATAATTTTCATCAAGTATTACATAACACAAACAAAAATATTAAAGGTTAAAGTTAATAAAGAAAGACTTTAAAAAGTCAAATGAGGACAATCATTTTAGGACGGAGGGAGTATATTTTTCTTGTGTGTTCCTAAGATAGTCTATGTGAACTTCCCTATTTTGCAATAACCTAGGAGGCAACGGTTCTAAATCAAGCTTGAACATGCCTGGAGCAATAGTGGTGGCAGAAGGTGTGTGTACAACATTTTCAACAATTTCTTTCCCTTTTAATTTTCGTAAATCGTTTTTCAATGATGTTATCACAAAAACCTTGTCTTGAATTTGAGCTTTTAAATCCTCTTTTTCCATAGATTTTAAGTTCAGTTTGTTAATTAAAGAGTCACTTTGTTCTTTATGATGAACACGTGTCCGTTTGATTGAGTCAAACTGAGCTTTGAAAACCTGTTTCATATGATTAATTTCATTACAAAGACGTTCGTTCTTAGAAAGCAATTTTGCCACACTATTTTCCAGTTCCTTATTTATGGTCTCTAGTTCACATTTATCATGATTAACATTCTCTTCCTTAGTATTCTTACTCAAATATTTTATGGTATCCTTCAACTTACAAATGGTCGTGTCTTTATCTTGTAGCCGAGCTTTTAAATCATTGATTTCAAAATATTCTTGAATTTCAATAGCATTTTGATTAACGCAAAATTCATCGTTTTGAAAAACTTCTTGTTTTAATTGCATTGACACTTCGAGAGAAATACAATGTTGTTCAAGTTGTGAGTGATTTTTCAAAAGTTCATTATATGCTTGTTTTGATTTGGAAAGCTCAGCATCAAGATTCAAACACTTTTCACATGAATCATACTTTTTCATTTCCATATTCACAGAATCATTATTCAAAGACATAGAATTCATCATAATTAACAAAACATCTTGAGACATGATTTTTTGTAAGAGTCGATCATTTTCCAAAAGAATTTCTTTCTTAGCAATTTCCAAATGTTGTTTATCAACTGAAGACTATTGAACAGCCGCGTCCATTTGGTCAAAAACTGTTTGTACTTCCGTTATTTCATTTAGAAGATCTTTATCAAACACATTGAAGATGTCTTTTAAAGATTTTAGAAATAGAATAATTTCATTGTTAAAAACAGTTTTAGTATGCTCAAACCCTCATTCACCTTCTTCAAGAGCATTAGGTGTTGTCCTCTTCTTTACTACTGAGTCAAACTAGGTGAGGTGGAATTTGAGCTTTTTAAGGCTTGCATTCACCAAACTCACCTTAGGTAGTTCACTAGGAACCGCCACTATAACAGGTGGTGTGTAAGAAGATTCAATGGAAGGATTGAGTATATGAAACCAAAAGGCTTGTTCAGCCGATAATTCTTGTTGTGGAGAAAAACGTTTTTCAAAATCATCAGTTAAGCTATTTAATTTTTCATAATTGATAGGTTTGTGAGAAATTTTCTTTGCAATAACTTCATGATCTTTTGCTTTTTTAGACATTTTTTATCGACTCTCTTCTTCCAAAATCAATGTTTCTTCATCATCAATCACAGGCATAGCAACATGTGTATTAGACAAAACAACACTATCATACAAGGTTGGTTTTAGCTGTTGAGCTTTCTTAAGAAAAAATGGATTTTGATAACCTAGAGCTTGTTTATGTGTATTGTCATAAAACGCTTGTGGCTTAGTTAACATGTGCACTGTCTGAGCATATTGATCCACTTTACAAATGATATTATCAAGTTCCTTAATCTTTTTTTCCAAATCAATTTCATTTTCTATATATTTATTTTCCTTTTCTTTGGATTCATTTTTGAAAACTGAAAAAGTTTTGAATAAAGATTCCTTTTCTTTGATTTGTTTAGAAAGATTTTGCTCAAGTGAGTCAATATGTTCTTTGAGTGCAAGTTTCTCTCTAATCATATCATCCATTTGAGAATCAATCATTTTTTCACGACTGCTTAAATCAATATTAAGACGTTGTTCAAAAGTCTTGACCCTTTCCTTATATCTCTCTAACTCAACGGTTATTGATTCATTATTCTGTTCCTTATTATCCTTTTCCTAATTATTTACATGATTAATCATTTGTTCGGATATTTGTTCAATCACAGACAAAATCATTGAATCTTGTTGTGCCTGCAAATTAGTATCTTGAACAGTTGCCTGTTGTGTTTCTTGCAAATATTGAGAATATGGAATGATATTGCTATCACTAGATATCTTATTATCTGTAAAATCCATAACTGGTGTTTGTTCAAAATCCTACAATACATGCACACTTTGATTATCCATATCATTAAGATAGGTTTCAGAATTAGGTACCTCTCAGATAATGTCAGAACCATAGTTGGAAATGTTAGCCATAAGAATCGCTTGTGCAGTCGAGAGATCATCACAGTCTGAATCATACGTATCGAGATCCTCAGTCTGGAAAGCAACATTGTGAGGGATGATTGTCTGAGCTTGATCTGCCAGAATTCCTAGATCTGCAAGAAATGCGAGTTGCTCCTCATCCAATATTTGTTCAGCTTCCTGAGCTTCTGCTAACATTGCTTTCTCCTTATACCATGCAGCATTCCTTGGTCGCTTTGGCTGAGTGCATTGCCTAGCCATATGTCTTTCACCTTGGCAGTTGTAGCATTTAACAACGCTTGCTTGTACACTTGTTGTATTTCCCCTAGAACTAGTAGCATTGTTCTTATAAGTAGTACCAGATTAATTTTGCCCTTGTCTCCCCTGAACTTGTTACATGGTAACCCTGCCATCTTGAATAGTAGCTTGGTTTCTTGGATTAGAGGAAGCTCTGAGCTGATTATTGGTAGAAGGAAACCTTGAGAAGCTACAGCTGTTAGAAAAGCCATTGTTTTATTAAGACAAGCAATTGGATCATCTCCAGGAGAAAACACCGGAACAGCAAAACCTGAGTTTACAAACGGTGACTCAGTCATAAGTTGTGTAGAAGCTTGAGGTGATTGATAAGCAACTTATGGAATTACTTGTGGAACAGTTGAGGTTTGATGATTCATTTGAGACTGAAAAGTATGTGATGGTGGAATGGATAAATGATTGAATTGAGCTTGTGATGGATAATGAGATGAGTAATGTTGATTGGGTTGAATCGATGCAAGTTGTGATGGTGAAAACTGTTGTGATGGTAAAAACTGTTGTTGAAGTTAAGGATTGTTGTAAGAAGACTGATAAATGTTGAAGTGAGGTGGTGTCATCTGCTGATTTGCAACGAATGAAAGTGGATCTTGATTGCATATACAGACTTCGTTTGCATGGAGTTCGTGTTGTTCAAGATAAGCATGAAGTTGATCGAAGTTGGAGGTATGTAAATCTTTAACTAGTTTGACATCAGTCCCAAACTTACTCCATTCAGGTGGAAGACTATTTAAGAACTTGGTATTGACTTAAAATTGCTCCATTTTCATCTTGTAGATGTTCATATCATTGATTAGCTGATTAAATCGCAAGTAATACGTATGAAAGCTTACACTCTCTTTCTTGCTTTGTCAAAGATGTACCTTGCATCAGTAATTGAACTCTCTCCCATAAATCTTTAGCAACTCTGTGATGATTCACAAGTGAATAGATATCAGCAGGAAGGCCTTGAAGAATGATATTGGTCGCTTTCATATCACAATCAGCTTGAATTTTCTCCGCATCAGATAATTCAGCATATTTCTTCGTTATGATTACTCTATTGTCTTTAACTGTAGGCCAAATGAGAGGACCATGTTCAACTGATTCAAGTATCATTCTTCCATGTTCTTTATTTTGCATGTATAATTCCATTATACTTTTCCAAGAATCATACAGGTCTTTGTCCAACATAGGTGGACGATTGTCAACACCAGAGAGTATCATGTACTCAGCAAGAGTATTCTTTTGTCCAAGTAAAATAATTGAATCCATTTCAATTACAATGTGATAAGATAAAATTGATCTTATAGTGATTGGAGGTTGTTGTGTTAAAGTGAGTTTTGATTAATGAAGTTGAGTCTTTCGGAATACACGAGATTTTACAATTCTTGATAAAACCGATAAATCGAATATTCACGGGAGTTTACAAATCAAAGAACAACCGTATAATTCACCTAATGAATGTGTATAGTTCTCCTTAGTAAAGCGTATAAATCACCCAAGCAAAACGTATAAATCACCTAAAGGAAGATGGTATAAACGCCATTGGAAATTAGTGTAAAAATCGCACTAACCAAATCGCCCTTGCAAATATACACGTATAAATCACCTACACAAAAGGAATGTACAAATTGCCTTTGTTAAACGAATGTATAAATCTCCTTCACAAAATTGGATGTATAAATCGCCTTTGTTAAAACAGATGTATAAATCGCCTTCACAAATTTGGATGTATAAATCGCCTTTGTTAAAACAGAGTGTATAAATCGCCTTTGTTAAACAGAGTGTATAAATCGCCTTAACAAAGTAACGCGTATAAATCGCCTGAAGGGAAATCGTATAAATCGCCTAAACACATAAGCTCGTATAATTCGCCTTAAGGAACGTATAAATCGCCTGAACTACTACGAAACTCAAAAATCAAAAATCTTAAAAAGACTCACTTTTTGATGTTTGTACCCTATTTTTCTTGTACTTCTTAACTATCTAAGACTATTAGAACCTTAAAAACACAAACTTTAACGTTTTTGACACGAAAAATTTGAAATCAAGATTCTTGGTACAAAACCCTCTTTTTAACCAAAAAGACTCAAAAAGATGATATTTTTTATGGTTTTTGAAAGATTTTCTTGTACTTCTAGTCTAAACTAAGATAAATAAGAAAGAGAGTTTAAAGCTTTATGGTTTTTAAACCCTCAAAAGGTGAAAACCTTTTGATGGTTCGAACCAAGAACACGCACAACAAAGGTATAAAAAACGCACACAAAACCTTCACAAACACCCCATGGCTCTTGATACCAATTGTAGAATAACTTAACACAAGTATGGATTGATTCACTTAGATTTTTAGAGAGAGAAAGATTCTTGGATGAACACTTAGAGAGAGAAAGTAAGATGATAATCTTAGCTTAAGTGAAATGTGACAAATGAACAACCAACACCCTCTCCATGTGTGGAGAGGGTTTATATATGCCTTACATTAGCCGGCCATGGACCCTTAGTGGGCTTATCCATGGGCCTTGAGCCCGGTTAGCTTTCTAACTTAACCTTACAACTTACTACGAGCTACGACTATCTATATTGGAATTGACTGACACTTTTTCATATTTCTAACAAGACCAAATAAATCCATGTGCAACATTTGCAAAGGTTGGCTGATTGAGCTCACAGTTTTGGTCTTACAAGAGGCTTTATGTTGCTTTCCTTTTTGACAAGCAACACATGTATTATCATTTTCAAAAATCTTTGAAGGTAAACCTCTTGCAAGATTTCTCTTTACCAGTTTGTTTATAGTTTTGAAATTTACATGTCCAAGCCTCCTATGCTAAAGATTAGATTCATCTAATGTAGCCTTTGCAAACAGACAAGTTAGACCTCCTTGAGGAACAACATTCCTTAAATCAACATTGTACATGTTATCCTTTCTAGGAACTCTAAGCAAGACTTGACTTTCATCAAGTAGCTTAAAGTCAGAAGACAAAAAACACATTCAGTGTCAGTAAAAAAGACACTGTTTTTCTTGTCACACATTTGTGAGACACTAAAAAGATTAAACTTAAGCTCCTTAACAAAGTATACATCTTCAAAATCCAATTTTCCTGTCCTGATTTTACCTTTACCAGTGATTTTACCTCCTTTGGGATCTCCTCTAAAGGCAACATATCCACCATTAATTTCTTCATAATCAGAAAGATAGGACATGTTTCCAGTCATGTGAATAGAGCATCCACTATCAATAACTCCTTTCTCCTGTAACTCAAGTTGTGGATTGCCCTGCACAACAAGTAAGAAAATCAGGCTCTCTTGGGGACCCAAGCCATTACAGAC
>BQNB010118284.1:0-21020 GCA_026074375.1 Tanacetum coccineum | reverse complement strand
TACCCTATTACATCGGTATCCTTCACTTTCAATTCCCACAGTTTGACTTCGAGTTTCTTAATCTCAGCCCTTGGGCAGTACCTGTCAGTTATTTTCTTCTTTAGTTTAGTCCAGGTCATTGCATAAGCAATGTCATTACCAACAGTCCTAACATGGGAGTTCTACCATGTTAGAGCATTTCCCAGAAGAGTACAAGTGGAGAACTTGATTTGGTTTTCCACATAACAGTTGCTTATGCGAAACACAGTTTCCATCTTCTCAATCCATTGAGTCAACTCGACAACTCCTTCTGTGCCTTTGAAATTTAGTGGTTGGCACTTCATGAAGTCTGGGTAAGTGTACTCATAAGTGGCTCGCTCATTTCTCCTAGCACCTGTTCCTGAATTGTGGCTGTCGACACCATTCGTATTTGCATCATGTGCTACCAAAGCGGCAGTAACGCCTTGGTTAATCATTGCCTGAAGTTGGGCATTAGTGACAGTGGTAGTTGTGGCGGCTGTTGCGACCGGCGTTGTTTCTAGGTTTAACCTCGTGGTCCTTTTCTTTGGTGCCATTTTCTTTAATTATAAGAAAATATAATACCCGTTAGATTTCATAAAGTCATAAACGCAACATGACATATGCACAATAAGTAAAGTGAGATCACATCACACAATGAAATATACAACTGAATTGTAATCAACAAAGATATAACCAAATCGACATTCATTCACAACAAATTCGATTACAGACATGACATAATACCACCATTCCATATATAATTGGAAAACATACATGATTGGTTCAGATACAAAATGATCACAATGATTAGGTTACAAGATAAAAGAATATATACATCCTAAAGCCATACTAGCCGAGATTGAACCCGTAATACTTAGTAGGCTGTACAAAACAACTAGCCATAACAGAATCTAAGAACTGCTACCAGCCTCCTCCGGTAGCTCTGGCTGTGCAGGACCTTTGGCGGGTCCTTGTTGTCCCTCGAACTCTGTCATCTGAGTCTGAAGTCTCTTTATCAGCTTCAGTGCCTCTCTGAACTGCTTCTGCCTCCTTTGATTTGCCGCCAACATCTCTTTAATCACCGTCTGTTTCCTACGGTCTGCTGACTGAAACTCTCTAATCTGTGACTGCTGAGCTAACACTGTGTTACGTAGCAACATAACCTTTGTGCACGCAAGATCACTCGCATCCATAGATCATCCCCAAGCCTCTCTATACATCCTAGCCTCAGTCTCCATGAGTCTAGCAGTATGTGCATGTGCACGCCTATCCCTAAACAACATGTTCAGCCGACCAGCCAATAGTTGTCGCCCAGTCTGCTCATCATCCAACCTCGTATAAACCTCCTCTGTGTCCCGCCTAACCCTAGTCTCAAACTCTGTCATCCTCTAGCTAAACTTTGCCACATCGGTAACTACTAGTGTCCCTTGCATGGCCTTAACTATATCATCCCAAGAGTCGGTGATCCCATATCCAACATCTCTCTCTAGATCATACCTGATCTCCCTATCCATGGTGGGAACAAAACCATAGTCTGCCCTAAGACCTCCAGCCAGTCTAGCAGCAGCAGCAGACGAGCTCTCTCCGATCTCATATCTAGGACCAAGAGAGATACCTAACCTCTTTCGAGGTGGTAAGGTAACCTCAGGTCTGTCCTCTCTACGGTCAGTAGAGAGTAAATGAAAAGGTGGTGTCCCTGATGATGGTGCATCTGGTCTGGTATGGGAGAGTATGATGGGTGGTGGTAATGGTAGTGAATGGGAAGTAGATGCGGCCTTGGCTCTTAGCCGGATCATAGTAGCTCGATAGCCCAACGGAAATCGAATAGGACTACAGGTGGTGATGGAATACACAGTACTGGTGATGATACTAGTAGTGGTGGTGATACTGGTAGTGATAGAGATGGTATCGAGGGTAGTGGTGGAGAAGGTATCTGGGAAAGTGGTGATGACCATGGGGAGAGCGGTGATGATAGTGGAGTAGATATATCGAGAAGTTTGGCAACCTCTGCATTGGACCATACTGGTGTAGGTACTGGAGCTGGAATAGAAATCCTAGCTGTCACACGATATGCAGGGTGTGGTGGTGGTGTGGCCGCAGACTCATCAGTCTCGAACGGCTCTGTCTCCTCCGCAGATGGGGCCTGATCAGCAGCTGGTAAAGCAACAACTGCAGAGTCGGCAGGAGCTGGGTGCTCCTCCTCCTCCTCAATCATCAATCCGGCCTGCAATGTCAACTCATCATCATCCTCATCATCCGTAGAGACTCATCCACATCATCACCGACATATCTTCCATCGATAGGATCCATCATCAGGTCCTTGTCCGTTATCCTCCTCTGGGTCCGTCTCAGGATTCAGACTAGGAACATACACACACACGTGACTGAGTTGTGGTGAGGCTCAGGAGGCAGTGCTGCTCCTCATCAGGAAACACCTCGTTCTCCTTTGGTAATACTCGAGATATACGGCTCTGGGACAAAATCAGAGGGATGTGTGACTGTGGCTTCCTTGGGGCCAGGTAATGTAGTCGGTGATTGCGGGGCTGTAAGGCGCCCTGCACACTCATAGCACCAGGGCATCCCGTCGTGCTAAGGTCCACAACTCTGGGTGATCCAATATCTGATAAGTCCACAAACAGACTGGATTATCTCCGTATGTTTGACCCCTGATTCAGCTGAATCTGACATGACTTGTATCTGAAAATCAAAAAACTTTATATGTATTATAATATATGACTAATTATAGTAATATACATTTATATCAAAAACATGTAATACAATCAAGAATCATCTAGTCTAAACCAACGCAACACAATGTATGCTAAAGTATGCACGTATGTAAATGCTCCCGTGAGTAAACCCCTTTTTATGAATGCAATAGTTTGAAAACATTATAGTCCAACAAAAACATTTGACTTGGTTTCTCTATAACCTTGGCTCTGATACCAATCTGTAACACCCCTAAAATTGGGTCGCAGCGTGAATAAGGTCCCTGGGCTCTTACTTCATAGATCAATAACACAAGATATAAATAGAAATGACCAAAAAGTCATTAAAACGATCTCATTTGATTTACAAAGTATTTTGTTTACATAAGCCCGAAGCTTCACTTGTTTACTTGTTCAAATTAACAAAAATTTCAAGCCCATAATAGATATACAAAAATATAATACGACAAAATCTTTATGCATGATATCCAAAATCAAACCACCAATGTATCATATTTTTTTTTTGCTCGCTCGTGCTTATTGACCTCCTGAAAACATTGCTTTAAAACGTCAACAATAATGTTGGTAAATTCATAGGTTTGATAAATCGTATATTGTAGGACCACAAGATTTCCCAAGTGTATGATAATGCAACAGATGCAGACATCATATAAATGTAATTACATTGCCCTAAGCTCATGACACTGAAGCTCGACATAAATGAATACCATATAAATGGCCTACATTGCCCCGTGAGTGATTTTTTCTAACCCGCAACATACGATGTTCGACATGGTATACGTTCGTTTGCCCAGTGATAGCTAATCACCCGAACGGGGATGTCAATCCCAATAGATCTATTCATAACATTCACGCTCACAATCCAGTAACTGACAGTTCATGATAATGGGCTCAACTAGGGTTATCGCTACTTAGGCAACACGTAATCATAAATAAAACTTATCCCCTTGTGCCCAATTATAAAAAACAGTGCATGTTCTACCACCAAATACACATAAATCATGTAAAACTGGGGGCTATGAACTCGACCTAAGTGATGCGATATCAAGTGTATCACAGAAAATGCATCACGGTAATGATCGAGTGCAACCTAATCCAATATAGGTCGTATAAGTACTAAACACATTGGGTAACTACTAACATATATAATTATATTAGCTAATCACCATCTAATTGATTTAGTAAGCACATAAATAAGTAGCATGTATAATGTCTGGTCTGCTTGATGTAAGATACATTAGGGCACCAATCATGCTTCGATATTTCATTGCATTGACTAGAGTCCCAATCTTTTCAAGGTCAATCTTGTCTTTGATCTCCATTGGTGTACCAATGGGATCACAAGTTTCCATTCTATATTTTTAAAGGATTTCTAACACATAGCTGGACTGGTTTATGAAGATGCCACAAGGGGATTGGTTAACGTGTAAACCAAGAAAAAACGTTATTTCCCCCATAATCGACATTTCAAAGTGGCTTTTCATAAGGCCATCAAATAATTGGGTATACCTAGGGTTTGTAGAACCAAATATAATATCATCTACATAGACCTGTATCACTAAGATGTCGTCGTTAAAGCGTCTTATAAACAGCGTTGGATCGATGGTGCCTTTAGAGAAGTGATTCTATTAGAGAAACTTTGACAATTCGTCATACCATGCTCTTGGTGCTTGCTTTAACCTATAGAGTGCCTTTTTTAGCTTATAGATGTGGCTTGGATGATCAGCATCGATGAAACCTTCAGGTCGACACACGTACACGTCTTCTTTTAACGAACCATGCAAGAAAGTAGTTTTTACATCCATTTGGAATACAATGAACAACTTGTGTGCAGCGTAGGCCAAAAATATCCTGATAGCTTCCATCCTGGCAATCAGAGCGAAGGATTCTTTAAATTATTCTTTACTCATGACGGTACCCTCTCACAACGAGACGAGTTTTGTTTCTGATGACCGTGTTTTCTTCGTCGTGCTTGTTTTTGAAAAACCATTTCAAAGTAAGGGGTTTTATGTTATTCGAAGGAGGAACTAACACCCATACATCAAGCCTTTTAAACTGGAGAAGCTCTTCTTGCATTGAATCAATCCATGCAGGGTCGGTCATAGCCTCTTTGACATTTCTTGGTTCCATAGTGCTCACAGTCAGGGCGTAGATGCACATGTCACCATCTATTTGTAACTGATTTCTTGTCAAAACTGGTCATGATGGTTCTCATATCACTTGTTTTAGAGGATGATCTTTAGTCCACTGATATTTATGAGGGTATGGTTGATATAATTTATGCATGTTCGATAGATCCACATATTGCAAAGATGATGATTCAGCAACATTTGTGGATGGTGAAGCAAATGGGTTCTTGAATACATCTCCATCAGACATAGCATTGGGAACATAATCAGTAACTATTTCAGGTTGGAGTGGAGCTTGATTATCTTATAGCTGAACATGTTGTTGTTGTGGTAGCTCGTCAACATCATGTGAAGTGTTTAGAATATCTGCAGCTTGAGAGGATGAATTTGTTGGTGTCAGTGCGGTGTCTGTTGTTGTAGATGCCGTTAGAGTCTGAAGAACTTGATTTGTATGAGCAGTAGGATAAGTTCTTAGAGCAGCTGATAGTTGACCACTAATATAGTCATCATACACTGCTTCAAACAAGAGATCCAATTCATGTTCAGTTGGTTTTTAAGATGTTATTGTTGATGGAGCATAAGTAAGATCGATTCCTGAACTGATTTGTCCATAAGTCATGCTTTGAAGCCCGGGTTTTGAACTGCATTGTTCAAAAGCCATAGCTGAAAGCTCATCAAATGTCACATTCATCGTCTCCATGATTTTCTTTTTCCTTCGGTTATAAACTCTATAAGCGCATGAAGTAGCAGAATAACCAATGAAAAATCTGATATCCCCTTTTGCACCAAGTTTCCTAATGTCCTCACGATCATTCTTGGGATAACATAGAGCCCCGAATGCATGTATAAATGAGATATCTAGTTTTCTACCATTAATAAGCTCATATGATGTTTTTTAAATTAACAGTGAATGATGGAGCAGTTTTGAGTGTAGTACACAGTAGCAATTGCTTTAGCCCATAAGAATAACATAGCATAAGAGAAAATCAACATTGTTCTAGCAGCCTCCACTAACGTACGATTTCTTTGTTCCATGACTTCATTTTGTTAAGGTTATCTGACAGAAGACGCTTGGTGAGAGATGCTAACACTATCAAAATATTCTTTAAGCACTTGATTCTTGAATCTTATGCCGTTGTCGGTTCTTACAATAATGACTGGAGCTTCATATTTTGATTTGAGGTTTTAATCTCCTCTGGTGCTTCACCTTTTGATTTGAAGAAGTGTACCCAAGTATAACGAGAGTAATCATCAACTATTACCAGAACATACCGCTTTCCATTTATACTTTTGACTCTCATCGGACCACACAAATCCATATAAAGAAGGTGTAGCCTCAATTTTGAATTTGGAATAGGTTTGGGTGGGTGAAATGCCTTTTTGCTTTTTCTATGCTCACATGAGGGACAAAGATGTTTTTTAAGATATTTAAATTTTGAAAGACCGGTGACGAGATCGTTTTTAGCAAGGTCATTTATGGTGTCAAAATTGAGGTGGGATAAACATTGATGCCATAACCAGGACTTGGTAGAAGTAGCACGAGCCATAAGGCAACTTGGAGATGCAGAGGTCATTTCATAAAGATTGATGGTGTAAAGGTTTGTTGTTCGATTTCCTTTCAATAAATTAACTCCTTCTAGATTTTTGACGAAACATTTGTTCCTTCTGAAAGCGACCTCTAGATCTGAATCACAAAACTGACTAACTGAGAACAAGTTGTGCCCTAAGCCTTCCATAATATAAACCCTGGTGATCAATATATTTCCCCATTGAAGATCACCATCACCCAAAATTACAACAATATGATCATTTCTAAAGTGGATGGTTCCCAAGAACTTCCAGACGAAATTTATGAGAAGCTTCAGATTTCCTGTCATATGCTTTGAGCACCCCGAGTCGACGCACCATAAACAAATTTGGACAACTTGCCAAAGAAAAAGTAGAATTTAGAAATTGTTTGCTTATAGGTTCCTTAGAGTTAGAAGTACATGCATTATCACCTTTAGAGCTGCCAGATTGACACTCAGAGTCGTTAGATACAATTATTTTTCCTTTAAGGTCAAACATTCTTCTAGTTGGGGACCACCTAAGGCAAATTCTAGGTTTACTAGGCTTAGGTGAAGCAAGTCGTTCTTTGGACCCTACCTTCTTAGGTTTCTTGACCTTCAACTTATGTTTCTTTTTATTTACAGTGTTTGAAACATTAATATTAAAGTTATTCACACGAGAATTCATGTCATTCATATAATTAAACACACAGACATCATGATTAGAAGTAATTAAACATTGCTTACACATAGCACAAACAACTTCAGATTTATCATTCCGAATAACAAGCTTAATGTTATTACATTCAGATGACATATGTTTCTTATTCTTAGAAAGCAGTAAATTCTTAGGGTGTTCTACTTTAAATTCTTTATTCTTGAAGCAACTATGTTATCCCAAATATCTAATCCATAACACAACAAATAAGCATACCAATAAGCTCTAATAAGCACGAAATGAGATAAAAGAAGAAAAGAGAAAGAAGTTTAGAGAGAGAAAGTAGAGAGAGAAAGCTAGAGAGAAGGAAGAGAGTTAGGTGATTACTATGTGAGAAAATGGTAACCAACACCCTCCTAAAATGCTAGGAGGGGTTTATTTATAGTCCAAAGTGATTGTTGGCTCGTAGGCTTTTGCTTATGGGCCGGGCTTGGCTTGCGTTAGGCTTTTAACCCGAAACATGGACAATATTATCTTAAAGTCAAAGCTCGTTGCACCCGTCTAGCCTATTATAATACAAGACTAATTGTGACTAAGACGACTGATAACATTCTTGTTCGACTTATATAAAAATAAGGCTAACAATCTCCTTAAATGTTGAGGTTGACTTCTATCTCCCCAACATTGACCTTCTTGTTTGACTGATGACACTCTTGTTGGAGGATATCTTGATTTGACTTTTATCTCTCTCAATGTTGAAGATATGATTTGACTCTTAAGCTTTGCCTTCTTTAGTATTGTCGTTGTCTTTTCTTGTTTGTAATGGCTCTGTTCATTCATGCTTGAGACGACCGACGATATTCTTTCGTTGTCATTTATGTGATCTTGATCTTGAGCCTTTATCTTTTGACTTAGAGTGATTGAGATATTTCATCTTGCATCATCTCCTTATCTTGAATCATCTTGATTTGACTTTCATGATCAACTTGTTCTTTTGACCAACATGCTCATACTTGTCTTGAGAGCTTTCAACCTCCTCTTCTTCATCAAGGCTAACAATCTCTGCTATCGAATGTTTCTATAGTTAACAATCTCCTCAGAAGACGATTCTTGATTTGACTTTGAAGATCTTTGATGATGAGGAAGTTCGTGATTATCAGAGTTGTTGAATTTGACATGAACTTGAGCTTTTTGACTAATAACATACTTGTTGCATTTAAGCTAAATGAATGACTTTTGAAACTTGAGTATGGGCACGTGGTAATGAATCCGACTTTGCTGGAATGGGGTTGCAACACCGACGTTTGTACCTGCATTTGAATGTTAGTAATAAACAGCAGATATGGATGAAATGTCTTTGTCATTCGTCGATTTTAGGTTGCGATAACCACTGATTCCCTATTTTATAGTATAAATACTATACATGTGATTAGGTAGATTCAAAGAATCTCCTCGATAAGGTTTCCAGCTCACAGTGTAGGATCTTCTAACACAGATGTATTAGATTCACCATGCTTGCTTGTTCGCATTACCAGAACGTCTCAAAGCTAACAACACGATAAGAGTAAATCAGATAGTTACTATCTTTCTGATTAAGTTGTCAATTCATTTACTAGACTAAAATCGATATCCAGTTATCACAAGCTTGATTCACGTAGAATCTTACAAGTCACCTACCGCAGAGCTGTTTGAGGTCGACTCTGGAAGGATTTCCATTCTTCACTGTGTATACTAAAGAGTATCACTCTGAATGTTCTGGCAAGATCTCAAGGATAATGCGTAGGACTCTTTGTTACCAAATGTTGTTTAAAGGTGAACAACAAGTGTTACATGGATTGTGTCATAATGAGATTAATAATTTGATCTCTCTTGGCTCTAGCCTCGATTTGTGCACTTTGGTTTTAGTACTCAGAGGCTAGAGCTGACTATGACCTATTCAATATCAACAATCTTGGAGTGAGATGTCAATAGATAACGTGTGTATCTCCGTGACAAGTGAGACTAGTTTCTTTTGAGAGAAACTCGAATAGGTTAGAAGGGTTGTGCATTGCATCACTGGGTCCATAATGACTTTCTTCAATACCAACAATCATCTTTGTGATTTTGATTGATTATGCATTGACCTGGTTTCTGCCTAAGTTATGTGAAGGGCTTCTTTCTTTTCACCCTTTATCCATACATTTCTTTTTAATTCTTTCAACCCTTTAAATGCTTACCAAGACATCATCACTAACACCTTGTTATGATTGTTCCAGTGTTAGCTCAATCTTAGTCGGCATTATTCTCTTATTCTCATTCATCTCCAATCATACCTAAGGACTTCAAATTCTATCTATTGAATATCCTTGGGTAGATCCCTTCGGTTCTGGTTGGATCATAGGACTTCATCGACATAGTGAGTTAATTGGTTGTTGGGTATAGAGATCGTACCATAAAACCTTTGATACATACATTTTTTAAATACTCCCCTTACACATGTGCTTTGAGATTTGAAATTGTTTTGCACATGAAGGAAAGAGTTGCACTTAGAGTCTTAAAGATCACATTCTTCTATATCACATTTTAATCACATTTTCTCCCCTTATTTAAAATAATAAATCTTTTAGTATTTAAAATACCAATTGATTAATATTTATGACATGAAAAATTCCATGGGGAGAAAAATTATACCATGATATAGCATGAATTCATTTTTCTGATAGCTCCCTTTCAACATAGTATATTGGATACCACTAATTTTTAAAACTTGACATTACAAGGAAAAAATGATATGACACCACAAATATGTTGAAGACGGAGTTAGATGTGACAATAGTGGTTTAGCGATGTTAGTTTAACCGTTAGTGTTAATTTACCTAGCTTTATGTGTTTGATTTATGTGCGTAAGTCAATTTGGTGATTTATGTGATAGGATATTTGTGCTATAGTATGTGTTTGTGATAGTAGAAATGAATGATTTAGTCATTTAATTCCATATGTGATGGTTATTTTGGATGTTAGTAATTTTCATTATTTTTATCGTCGGTAAAATTAATGAAGAATGAATCGTTAATTTCAGGATTTAGATTAGTTAGTAAATTAAGGTTTCATAATTTATTTATGAAGTAATAAATAAAATTTAGTTGGAAAAATATTAATAGTTAGTATAAGTGTTTTGTTTTAAGATGTGTATTTATTTAAAGTTTAAAGTAAATATGTAAATAAATAGTTTTTTTTTAAAATAAAATATATATATAAGGGGGGAAACGAAATTATAAAAAAAATAAAAAAAATTAATTAAGGGCTTGTTTGGATCGGCTTAAAAGAAAAGGGAAAAAAAGGTAAAGTCCAAGTTTGATAAGGAAACCAATTGAGTATTTTTATAAAACAAAATCAGTATTATATTTATCTCCTAATTCTCTGTGTCGACCCTTACTCCAAACCTTAGCCACCATTGTCATTTTTTAAAGCTTCAAGAATCAAGGTTAGATCTTTTATTTAAATCCTAAATTTGTTTAATTTGTATACTCCTAATCAAACAATTGTTTTAATCTTTGTTTTAATTATGTAACAATTGAATTGATGGATCATTAGGGTTTAAAACTTCTGTAATTAAAGATGTTATGATCATGATAGTGCGTTTAGGATTTGATGATTTAGGGTTTGGCAGATTTTTGGGTCGTGTTTAACGAATGATATGTTGACGATAAAAAAGAGTTTTTGGATGAATCTTGTGTCTAATTTGAAGGTCAGAGAGTCTAGTTTCCAAAACGGCCAGCCTCGAAAGGTTTTGAGGTCGGGAAGTTAGTCAAATAATTTTTGCAATAAAAGTTGTCAAAATAGTAAATTCGGGTCAGATTTGGGTCTGATTTCGGGGAGTAAAACCCCTACTTAAAAGTTGAATTGAGGTTAGCCAAAAATCAGAGGTCATATTTTATCAGAGGTCCTACTTTTTGGTGTGCATTCACATCCAAATTTGAGTACTTTGTGATGTTGAATTTTTATAAAATGGTTAGGTTCAATATTATTTTTTTCTAAAAATCATAGTAGTCCATAACCCATTGGGAAGGTAGGAAATGAAAGGGGAAAAGTTAATTTGATGATTTAGTATTTTATTTGTGGTCATAAATTGACTACGAAATTCTGCCGAAAAACTAAAAAACTAGAATGAATGAATTAAGGGTATTAGAGTATAAGATATGGAAAGTATGTTAAAGGGTTTATAATCATAATATAAACTTGGTAGTCCATTAATTGATTGTTAAATCGTCTTGGGCATTTAGTCTAATCACGTGTAACATGGGTTTTATTTATGTATAGCTGATTGCAAGGATATTGTGAAGTAGTTGTGCATTAGGTGAGTTTCATAGTCCCTCTTTTTACATTGTTTTTAAATTAGGATGGAAATGATGCAAATGGTTTTGAAATGTTTTAATTGCTGTGATTATGTGTTTTAATTGAGTGTGGACATTGTATGACTATTATATGACCTTGTGTTACATGTTGATTGTGAATTACTTGCATGTACTGTGTTTGGCATGTCAATGATTGTGATTTACTTGCATGTACTGTGTTTGGCGTGTCAAGGATTAAGACTTACTTGCATGTATTATGTTTGGCATGTCAAGGATTGTGATTTACTTGCATGTACTATGTTTGGCATGTCAAGGATTGTGATTTACTTGCATGTACTATGTTTGGCATGTCAAGTGTTGTTGATTTGGATCAGATGAGTATGCCTACTCAGTGTTTGATTGGATCGGAGGGGTATGCCTACCCAGTATATGATTTTGTTGATTTGATATGATGATTGGATTGCATGTTAGCATAAGTTCATGATAGTTCATATTTGTCCTGCCTTGCTTTTATTAATCATAGTAATTGATTGAAAGTTTGAATTTTATGTCTAAACCTATGACTTTCACAACATATTTGTTGACGTTTTAAGCATCATTTTCAGGTGAGCATAGTGAGGCTAAGGAGGTTAATTTGCGTGGCTAGAAAGACTATAGGAAGTGTGAATTACGAAGCCTTCTTTTCTAGAGACTTCATTTTATGTTTTCATGCTTTGGTTATTTGAATGATCGTATTGTTACATTTGGATTTATTTTATGTCTATTTATTGTGTGTGCGAATACCCTCAATACAAGACTCCCTCTTATGTTAGGTGTCGTCATAACACTTTGGATTATATTTAGTTGCATTCTAGTTATTCTCTATTGTTGACATTAATGTGTTGTGATGATACCTATCATGTTATGCCTTACGTTTATGCCTTGGCTGGGTGTGACAGATTGGTATCAGAGCCGTTGGTTATAGAGAAGTAGGTGGTTTGACCTAGACTATAACCTAAGATTCCTTTATATAGCTGCATAATAGGATCTATGTGTTTAGCTATCTAGGCATTTTGTTTTCTTGCTTTTCTGTGAGTTTTATTTCAACCTACGGGCTACTCGATATCAGAGGATCTAAAAGAGGAGGCAATTCAGGAGGAGCCTCTCGAGGAACCAAAGGAGGAAGGGTAGTTAGAAGAGTCATAGAACGAGGCCGACTCAGATCTCCTGTCGGATGCTCGTAGCAGACCTGGACCCGCGGAGTAGGGTGACTCTTTTGAAAGCAAAGTCAAACCCAAGTGAGGCCCAACATAAGTTTATCCCATCATTTACCTCGACATATTGCTATTACCGATGATTTCTTTTGGATATTTTGTATTTTGGGGCACTATGAGGCTTTCGTTTTCTTTCTGTCGATTTCGTTTTATCTTTATATAAATAAATATTGTTTTGATGGAGCATCATTTTGTGGAGTCGAGTAAGACGTGCAATGTGGTATATGTATATATATGTGCGTTATCATTGAGATGTGTAGTCTCGGAAGTAAGTACACGTGTGAAAGGATGCAATTATAATTATGGGTGGCCAACTTAATTATAAAGGCATCACACACGTAGACTTGTGACCATGATTGCATTGATGCATGATTGGTGTTTGTTTGTAAATTGTGGTAGTGTAGATGTTGTGTTAGTGGTCTTGATAAGGATAGTTGTTTTTAGTTAGGGGATTCTTTCTTCTTAACTAATGTGCGATATTTATTATGCTTAGTGCGTAGTCAGGCAAGTTCCTTTCTGCACTAGTCGATTAAAAAATATATTGGATACCTATTTTTTCTACTTTTATTATTATGGTTGTTCATTCAGGATAAACTAACTCTCATTTTAGCATTCCTTGTTCGTACCATGTCTGTACGGATGTTCTATCGTTCCCATTCAGCATCTTGATATGTATTGGTTGTTCGGATCTGCTGCTTTTGGTTATTGGGACGTTTCATTGGTTCCTTCCTGGCGTTGATTACTCGTATGTATATCTGATTTTCTTTTGAGCGGTATTTGTTCGTAACAATGTTAGTACTTATATTTGCTCCCTTCTTTATTATTATCCTTTAGTTTCATGACATGGTTGTGTCATGTTAATTCCAGCTTCTCTATGGGTTCGTTCTTTTGATCGTTATACTGCGAGTCTTTATGTTCTTGTTTGCGGTTCGTATGTCTTTGCCTGAAATTTCAACTTGACATGTTCATTTGACTATTATTTGATTATCGGTTCCTTGTATTTCTTTTCCTTTCAAAACAATAGGTTGGCGTTAAAAGTCCTTTTGGTATTTCGCAATCCCTTTTGAATTACGATTTCCTTTGTTTTGAGTTGCATATTTTATATTGAGGCCAAGCTATAAAAAAAATAAAAAAATCCTTTGGAATTATATCTTGATGAGGCTTGGGGGAAACTATTTTTTTAAATCATTTTATGATTACGTTGTGATACCGCTTTTATATGAATGTCTCTTTATATTTATGAAAACCGTGTCTTAAAATGATCTTTATGAATAAGATATGTTTAAAATGATCCTTACAAATATGATATGAATATTATTTTTTTTATGCTTGAAATTATCTATTTTGAAAAAGTAGGTTAAAATAATTCATAATGGTAAAATGCGATACACCGTTAAATAAATGTCCCTGGATTTTCTATAACAACCATGTTTAAAATGAATTTTTATAAAGATTATATTCAAGACGATTTTAAGATTTAAAATGATTTTTATATTTTTTTTTATATTTAAATAATTTCCTTGTTGTTTTAAAATGATTGTTAAAAAAATGTTTAGTTGGTTCTTTCGGGTAAAGTCAATTACTGGTATAAGAATTCTATCTCTTTAAATTATCAATTTTGATACCTATCGTTATTAGATATGTGTTTTTTTTCTTTTTCTTTTGTGGTGCGCTTGTTTATTCTTGTGTCATTGTGTGTCTTGTTGGTTCTTTCGTTTGCGTTTCCTATCGGTATAGATATTCTATCCTTTCTTGTAAGGATTCTTATGGCACTTGATCCGCATCTATGTGCATCTGTTAAATCCCTTATATGTTCTAGCCTTTGATTCGATACTCATTTGCTACCCTATTTGATAGTTCGTAACCATTTAAATTCGTTCGTTATATGATTTATTCGGCCAAGTCACTCTCCATGGGGAGCACCAGTATTGTTCGTTAAGAAGGACAATTCATTTCGTATGTGCATAGACTACCGAGAGTTCAACAAACTAGCCAACAAGAACCGTTATCCTCATCCCAGGATCTATGACTTGTTCGATCGATTGCAAGGATCGCGTTACTTCTCTAAGATAGATCTTTAACCTGGTTAACATCAGCTAAGAGTGCACGAAGAAGATATCCCAAAGACTACATTTAGGATGTGATATTGACACTTTAAGATTTCGGTTATGCCTTTCGGGATAATCAATGCAATGATGTTTTCATGGACTTAATGAATTGGGTGTGCAAGCCATATCTAGCTAAGTTGTCATTGTGTTCATTAATGACATTATGATCTACTCTAAGTCTAAGGAGAATTACGAAGTTCATTTGAAGTTAGAATTAGAGTTGCAGAAGGAGGAGAAGTTGTTTGTCAAGTTTTCTAAGTATGAATTTTAGCTACAAGGAGTACATTTCCTCAGGCATGTTGTTAATAGCAATGGTATTCATGTGGACCTAAGCAAGATTGAAGCAACAAAGAATTGGAAAAGATATTAAGACACCATCAGAGATTCGGCCATTTATGAGATTGGTAGGTTACCATCAGTGTTTTCTTTCATGAAGTTTTCCAAGATTACTAAACCCTTTACTTCACTGAGGCAGAAGAATTAAAAGTACTAGTAGGGCGTGGAACAAGAGGAAGCTTTTCATACTTTGAAAGACAATTTGTGTAATGCACCAAAATTGTCATTGCCTAATGGAACCAAAGATTTGTAGTTACTGTGATGCGTCAAAAATCAAGGATTGGGATGTGTGTTCCTACAAAGAGACAAGCAGATTATGTATGCCACGCGGCAATTAAAGATTCATGAGAAGAACTATACCACGCATGGTTTAGAGTTTGGTGTAGTGGTCTTTACTCTTAAGACTTGGAAACATGTATTGGTGACCAGGTATGAAAAAGGATATAACTACCTATGTTAGTAAGTGTTTTGACTTGCTCGAAGGTGAAGGCTGAATATTAAGAGACCATCGGGTTTGATTCATCAACCAGGGATATCTGAGTGGAAATCACTAAGTTGCCAAGGTCAAGTGGTAGATATGATACAATTTGGATGATAGTCGATAGACTGACTAAGTTAACCTATTTTTCTGGTTATACGTGAAGATTATAGGATGAGGAGGTTAGCAAGGCTATATATTGATGAGGTAGTAGCAAGGCATGAAGTGCATGTGTCGAGCATCTCAGATCATGGTGGAAGATTTACTTCGCGGTTTTGGTAGACATTGCAGAAGGCATTGGGAACACGGCTAAACATGCGTACGACTTATCATCCTCAAACGGACGAACAAAGTAAGCGTACCATTCAGACATTGAAGGATATGTCGAGAGCATGCGTGATTGATTCTTGGTGGTAGTTAGGATACTCATCTATCCTTAACTAAGTTTTCTACAATAATAGTTATCATTCGGGTGTTTGATGTGCTCTATTTGAAGCGTTATATGGAAGGAAGTGTAGCTCACCTATTCTTTGGGCTGAAATTAGAGAAATTCGGTCGATTGGACCAGAATTGGTATAAGAGACAACTAATAAGGTGATATTGATTAAAGAAAAGCTTAAAGCGGCTAGAGATTGCCAAAAGGGCTATGTTGGCAATAGGCGTAAACATTTAGAGTTAAAGTTGGTGATAAAGTGATGTTGGAAGTGTCGTCTTGGAAAGATGTAGTGCATCTTGGAAAGAAAGACATGTTAGAACCAAGATATGTAGGACCATTTGAGATCATTAAAAGGATCGGTCCTATGGCCTATTGATTAAGATTGTCTCAATAATTTAGTAGTGTATTTGATGTGATTCAAATTTATAAGAGTATTGGACGGATGCAAATATGCATGTGCCTTTGGAAGAAATTAAGGTACACAAAACTCTTCATTTTGTTGAAGAGCCTGTCGAGATTATCGATCGGTTGGTTAAAAGTTTAAAGCGTAGTAGGATTTCAATAGTTAAAGTTTGATGGAACTCGAAGCGAGGTTATGAGGATTTTATGAAAACTAAGTATCCACACTTACTCATTGAGCAAGTTATAGTTGGAATTACTAATTAAAGTTGGGTACATAGGATTGCAGGTAGACCTTAGTGCTCCCTTAAATGTTCTTAGGTAGTTTGATTAAAGTTATGTATTGAGTAAACCTGAAGTCAAGCCAATTCTTCAAAAACGTTGAGCTTTGTAACAACACATATCTTAATTTCAAGATAGTTCTTGTTTGATGAGTTGTTGGGTTGAGTTATGAATCAAGTTGTTACACAACTTAAGGTATTTGACGAGTTTCCTTGAGGATGGGCAAGACTCATGTAGTTGGATGTTCTCTTCGTTTATAGCTGTTATGCTGCTATTTGTACTCTCGTGCGGGTAAGCAAAATTCTTAACAATACAAACGATTAAATTTGGAGACAAAATTTCCCTAAGGAGGAGAGACTATGACAACCGTGGTTTAGCGAGGTTAGTTTAACCGTTAGTGTTAATTTACCTAGCTTTATGTGTTTGATTTATGTGCGTAAGTTGATTTGGTGATTTATATGATATGATATTTGTGCTATAGTATGTGTTTGTGATAGTAAAAATGAATGATTTAGTTATTTCATTCCATATGTGATGGTGATTTTGGATGTATAGTGATTTTCATTATTTTTATCGTCGGTAAATTAATGAAGAATGAATCGTTAATTTCGGGATTTAGATTAGTTAGTAAATTGAGATTTCATAATTTATTTATAAAGTAATAAATAAAATTTAGTTGGAAAAAATATTAATAGTTAGTATAAGTGTTTTGTTTTAAGATGTGTATTTATTTAAGGTTTAAAGTAATTAAGTAAATAAATAGTTTTTTTTTATTTTTTTAAATTAAAATAATATATATAATATATTCAATAAATATATATAATATAGTATATATATATTAATAGTATATTATATAAATATATATACTATATAAGAGGGGGAAACAAATTATAAAAAAAATAATTAAGGGCTTGTTTTGATCGGCTTAAAAGAAAAAGGTAAAAAGGTAAAAGTCCAGTTTTTGATTAAGGAAACCAAAAATATTTTGAGTGTTTTATAGAACAAAATCCAATATATGCTTTATCTCCTCATTCTCTATGTCGGCCCTTACTCCAAACCCTAGTCACCATTATCATTTTTTAAAGCTTAAAGAATCAAGGTTAGATCTTTTATTTAAATCCTAAATTTGTTTTAATCTTTAATTTAATTATGTAAGATCATTAGGGTTTAAAACTTCTATAATTAATAATGTTATGATCATGCTAGTGCGTTTAGGGTTTGATTAGGGTCATATTGGTACAAACGGGTAGGATTAAAACATGTTAATTTGTGATTTAGGGTTTGGCAGATTTTTGAGTCGTGTTCAACGAATGATATCTTGATGATAAAAACGAGCTTTGGGATGAATCTTGTGTCTAATTTGAAGTTCAGAGAGTCTAGTTTCCAAAATGTCTGGCCCCAAAAGGTTTTGAGGTCGGCAAGTTAGTCAAATAATTTTTGCAAGAAAAGTTGTCAAAACAGTAAATTCGGGTCAGATTTTGGTCTGGTTTCGGGGAGTAAAACCCCAACATAAAAGTTGAATTGAGGTTCGCCAAAAATCGAAGATCATATTTTATGTGTCTATTCATTGTATAAGTATTTTTAGGAAAATCAAACTTTTTGGTGTGCGTTCAGATCCGAATTTAAGTACTTTGTGATGTTGAATTTTTATAAAATGGTTAGGCTCAATATTATTTTTTTCTAAAAGTCACAGTAGTTCATAACCCATTGGGAAGGTAGGGAATGAAAGAGGAAAAGTTAATTTGATGATTTAGTATTTTATTTATGGTCATAAAGTGACTACAAAATTCTGCCAAAAAACTGAAAAACTAGAATGAATGAATTAAGGGTATTAGAGTATAAGTAAGATATGGGAAGTATGATAAATGGTTTATAATCATAATATAAACTTGGTAGTCCATAAAATGATTGTTACATCTTCTTGGGAATTTATCTTAATCGCGTGTAACATGGGTTTATTTGTGTATAGTTGATTGCAAGGATATTATGAAGTAGTTGTGCATCAGGTGAGTTTCATAGTCCCTCTTTTTACATTGTTTTTAAATTGGGATGGAAATGATGCAAATGGTTTTGAAATATTTTAATTGCTGTGATTATGTGTTTTAATTGAGTGTGGACATTGTATGACTATTATATGACCTTGTGTTACATGTTGGTTGTGAATTACTTGCATGTACTGTGTTTGGCATGTCAAGGATTGTGACTTACTTGCATGTACTGTGTTTGACATGTCAAGGATTGTGATTTACTTGCATGTATTGTGTTTGGCATGTCAAGTGTTGTTGATTTGGATCAGATGAGTACGCCTACTCAGTGTTTGATTGGATCGAAGGGGTACTTCTACCCGATATATGATTTTGTTGATTTGATATGATGATTGGATTGCATGTTAGCATAAGTTCATGATAGTTCATATTTGTCCTACCTTGCTTTTATTAATCACAGTAATTGATTGAAAGTTTGAATTTTGTGTCTAAACCTATGACTCTCACCAACATATTTGTTGACGTTTTAAGCATCATTTTCAGGTGAGCATAGTAAGGCTAAGGAGGTTAATTTGCATGGCTAGAAAGACTATATGAAGTTTGCATTATGGAGCCTTCTTTTCTAGAGACTTCATTTTATGTTTTCCATGCTTTGGTTATTTGAATGATCGTATTGTTACATTTGGATTTATTTTATGTCTATGTATTGTGTGTGCGAATACCCTCAATACAAGACTCCCTCTTGTGTTAGGTGTTGTCATAACACTTTGGATTATATTTAGTTGCATTCTAGCTATTATCTATTATTGACATCAATGTGTTGTGATGATGCCTATCATGTTACGCCTCGCGTTTCCGCCTTGGCGGGGTGTGACATTAGATGCCTTAGTGAATAATGTATATTATTAATTGACATTATAATTTCCATATTTTAATTTCACAAAATGTTTTTGGATACATAAAATTGACATTTATGAGATGTACCCAAAATACATTAAAAGGCTTTTAGTTTTAAAAGCTCCCCCTCAAAAACTGATATACATAAATATGACATTTTGAGAAAAATTGATACCATAATTTTTTAAACTTATTTGAGGAAAGGAGTGTTGAACACATAATTTTAACAAATACCACTTTTTAAAGAAAGATACCACAAATTATATTATAAACAATTTGACATTGAAAGTTCTTTTTGAAAAATTGTGTTCAACGGTTTTTTAAAAACCATGATAGAAGACTTCTCTTCTATTTGTAGAGTAAGTGCACTTAAGCGTACACTTCTCTATTACATTCGGGACCGAGTTATTCACTGAAATGTACATAAGTCATTGAGAAAAATTAGAAATGACATATTTTGAAACGTTTAAACTCTTGCTCGAACTTCATTTACACACTCGTCTCAATGTTAATCGACATTTCTAGGTACGTAAATGTTATCGATCCCAAAAGACATGTCGAGAAGATTCTTTTTTAGAATTTTTGAAATTTTCTGATTTTGTATTTTGTTTTTATAGATTTTATATTTTTCTATTTCTTTTTGTTGGTTTTATATTTTTGTATTTTTTTTTCAAAATATTTATAAATCAAAATAAAGAGAAAAATAAAAATATTTACAAATTCGATGTTTGATGGATCAAGCAGATTCGTTTGCCAGAACCTCCAGTTCTTCTGGAGTCAAACATCTCATACCGATTCGTTTGACGAGATACTTAAACCTATCTTTCGACAAAGTTGTAGTAAGCAGGTCAGCTAACTGGTATTCAATTCCGACAAAGAATAATTCAACTATACCATTTTCAACATGTTCCTTTATGAAGTGATATCTGACATCGATGTGCTTGGTACGTGAATGCTGGACTGGATTGCATGCGATGGCTATGGCTGCCTTTGAATCATAATACATAGGTATTTTGTTAAAGTGGAAGCCATAATCTGTGAGTTGAGTTCTCAACCATAGAACTTGAGCACAGCACGCAGATAAAGACACATACTCGGCTTCTGCTCAAGACATTGAAGTGCAATCCTGCTTCTTTGACGACCAGCTGACTAGCTTATTGATAGAACCTATAAAACGTGTTCTAGATCGTTTAAGCTCTAGTTTGTTTAGAACTAATCTAGGATTAATAATACCAAAGGCGGAATAATTAAACAAAGATTCATTGTTATTAAACAAGGTTTTACATTCATATATTCACTCCAAGCCCCAATTCTATATGATCAGTATAGAACGGTTACAATCTAATAGGGTTCAAGAAAACCTTGATACCTTGGTGTTGGAAACACGAAAAGTGTCGGTCACTTCCAAAGTTGTAACAAGTCTTAGCTCGTAGTTAGTATAAGGATTAG
>BQNB010118283.1:0-16579 GCA_026074375.1 Tanacetum coccineum | reverse complement strand
GTAGCAAAATTTTGGAAGCCAAGAGGTACCATAGATGGATTGCTGAAACATTCCAAATCCAACACCGATTAGCTATTGTTGCATTACTTGACAGACGGATAAATTTGACAAATTTAAATTTGCAGCAGACATAGGAATTAGTAATATCTGTCTTATGATGTCTTAATGTGCATAGGGCAATGTCGTCTAAGCAAACATGAATGTTAATGACATCGAATATTTTAGTCAACTTATTAGAAAGAGCTTGTGAAAAAGCTGTTTACAGAAAGTGGGCTTTTGAAAACTAAAAAGCTAGGTCTCACTATTTTGCTTGCACACAGCTCAAATTAAGCTTATTTTCAAAACCAAAAACTATTCTAGAAAGCTTGTAATATCTAGAAGCTAAAAATGACAAGCTATTTTAACTGAAAACACTGAAAGCTAATTGAAATTAAAGATTAAAGGCACAAACTCTGAAAATTCTCTTTTAAGCACAAAAACTAAATAGGCTAGAAAGCACAAAAAGCTACTAGAGAAGCTGAGCTTATGAAAACTTAACAATCAACATATAAGCTATAAATTTAATTCATAAAAACTAAACCTATAAGCTAAAATTCTAAAGTTAGAAACTAAAAATGACTTACTACTGTTTTTGGTTTTTTAAGAATTTTTATGAAATTTAAAAGCTAATTGACCCTAGATATTAAGCTAGAAATTTAAAAGCTAGTTTAAATCTACCTTAATTAATATGTAAACTATGATCCTACTGATTATTAGAAGCTAAAACCTAATTAAACTAGCCTAAATTTGATCACAAAGGTCAGCAGTAGGAACTGCAATAGTTCCTGCTGATGCACTTGGTAAATGGGGTAAAACCAATTTTTGCAGATGACCAAATAGGTCAAGCCTGCAATACACACTCTAATTGAGTGTGTCTTATCACTTAGCAACCAAATTCCAAGCTTAGACAAGCTTGGATCAAAAACTAACTAGCTAGCTTAAAGCAATAACCTCCCCTGGTGCAAAATCCAATAGTTTTCACTAAAACTTTTTCAAAGTTGAAAATTAATCTATGATTTCACTTCACAAAATGATTTTATATGATTACTTAACTGATTCAAAAGTCATCATCAATTTCCTTTGACTTTTTGAGGTCAAACTCAGCTAATCCAAACACTACTTTAACATACATGACATTCAATTAAGCAAATGAAATTTCAATTAAGAGCTCAAGACTTAATAACCAGACAATGAACAACTTATAACAAGACTAATAAGCAATCCTAAGCATAAAATAAGCAATAAACAATAAGCTATACTAATTAAGCTAATATTTTTGGTTTTTTTTATATTGATTTTATGACAATTTAAACAAAACTAAGATCTAAGCTATATTAACTAAAAACAGATGATCAATAAGTACAAATAGATTGAGATAAGGACAATTAAGCTACTAGATAAGCAAATAAGAAAAACTAAACTAAGTATTTTTAAAAAGGAAAAAAATAAAAGAGGACTTACAATTATCCTTAGCTAAACAAAGGATCAATGTGCTCAAAGAGCTTATCAACAGCTCTAGCTTATCAATGATAAGCTAGTAAAAGTCCTTGGAATCTCTTCCATTGTTAGCTTCCTTTCCAATTGTCCAAACTCCATTTAGCAAAGGTACTTATCTGATTTTAAGGTTTAATTAGATGAGATGATTGATTTAGCTCAAATCTAAGCTTAGAGACTTAGATGAGCTTATATGAGCTTGTGAGAAACTTATCAAACAGTAGGTGACTTAAGAGAATGAAAGAGCTTATGACATATTATGCTTAAGAAAAAGGAACTTTTATTAACTAAAAACTTGATTACATTAAGCTGAAAATGAGATTTCAAAGATTGAATTACAAAAGCTGGATTAAAAACTAAACATTATTTAAGCTAGAAATTTAAAAGCTAAGCTATAAAAAACTAGAAAAAGAAGATGATCACGTGTGTGTATGTGAAGGGCTATTTATAGCCTGTTTCTGAAGCTTCTAGGTGCAGGTTTGTTACACGCTCTCTCTTTTCTTGGCCCTTAGATCAAATCCAATCATTGGATACTCTCTATCACAAGTGTGAGCACACGGATTGCCAACGTGGCAATCCGTGATGTGACACTTGTGTGCTTGTTTTGTGAGTGAATTAGAGCAAATTATCCATTCCCTTGTGCTTTCTTCACTATCCACGTGTGTCCCTCTTGATGGGCTTGACCAATAAGATGCGTTTGATGACGTTTTTACCCTGCCACTATGATCCTTATCACTTGAATTAGCTTGCCCCGTGTCCAATTGTGATTTGCCCCTTGATTTGACCTCGAGGTAAAACGGGGAAGATAAACAGTAACAACTGAAACTCGCGCCTTTTTTTCTTATAAGGGCGCGTTTGATTTGTGTTTGACCCGGGTCATTTTTTGTTGACTTGGGCTTTATTAAAGATTTTGGGCCACGGAATAGAATTGGGCCCGGGCTTGGTTTTGTTTATAAAGAAGTTAACGGGTGTTAACTCTTATAAACAAGAGTTAACACCGTTAGGTTTTTAGGGATTATTTTTGTAATTTTGGAATTAATGAGGGACTGATTTGGAAATATTTGGAGTTTTGTCTTTTTGTGGTTTGACTTAAGTTGACCAAAGGTTGACTTGAGTTGACCATTGTTAGCATTCTCCCGGCTTTTTGTGTGCTCTTCCGTTCCCGTGTTCGTGTTTGCCCGGTTTTAACCGTTTTCTTGAGATTTTTGCTTTATCCGTTTTGCTTTTTCCTACTCCTACACAATCACAAGACAAAACATCAATATTTCAAGCATTTAAAGCCACAATTTGTCTTTTTAAGACCATTTTGATATAGATAGAGATATGTGTTTGCATTGTCCTTACATTTAACGAGCAAGGACAATGTGTTCTTTTTGTTACTACGACTAGGCTAATGGTGTAATTTCTTCGTTTTTGTTGCTAACTCCGTTTTCATCCTAAAAGTGATGGTCTACAATGTTATTTACCATATCTTACATATAACTTAGGTTAATTACACCGTCTTCCCAACGGTTATACCAAAATAATATTTCGTTTAATTTTTTTTTCATGACCCATTCTTATTTTGAAACCTTGTAACATCACATGTCAATGTTGTTAATACCCGTTAACTCTTACCATTAGATTCCCTCATTGGCTTTGTAACTGACCACCTCAAGGCACACGAGGGATTTAACAAAAAAATATTAACGCTCGTTGGAGTCGGGGACTAACCGTACATGTTAGTTATCATCGGATAGGATGGTGGGTACAATCATTTGAGACAACGGACCAAAATTTTCCATCAACGTAAATCACATGGACGAATGGTGTAATTTATTCTTAGAAAAATGAAGATGAGTAGACTATATGGATAATACCAAAAAAACCTAATTACATGTCAAAACAAGTGTACAAAATGTTCAATGCCATGTGTACAAGTTTACATTGCCAAACTTTTGTATATCTTTCCCTCCTAAATCGTAGTACAACTTCTAAGCTTAATTTACAAGTAATTATGATGATAATACAAACTAGGTCATTTTACCTCTTAAATCATGTTTATATATTACCACCACTTTAACCAAGTTACAAAACCCAGTGCAATAACTCCTAATCCCTAAATCATTCTAAACCCTAATCCTAAAACCCTAATTCATCTAACCCTAAACCAAAATCATAAAACCATAGCAAACCCATTACACCTTAAACTAGTTCGTAGTTTTCAGAATCTGATCCGTTAATAAAACATAAGATCTGGGCAAAATCAGTAGGTTCTGGGTTTTAAGTAAAAACACTAGGTTGTAGCCCTATGTATTGTCATCATTTTGTCAATTGAATCACCCCGATTTCGCGTCGGATGAATTAGTTTTAGCCGAAATGGCAAAGGTGCGCAAATCCGCACACCTAAAGTAAGTCTATTATCTCTAGATTTTTGCATAGTACCCCTGAATATGTATAACTAAAAACATTTGTAGAGGCTCACAAATATCTAACCATGCTCACTAGTTTAAGGTTGATTGGAATTACGGTTTGTAAATGGCACCCAAATTACCAGGACTGATGTTGGCTGTCCAAAAACAACCATGTATAAACTAAATAAACACCTCAAGCTCATCCATGACTCTCAACCACTTCATCACCATGACCTCACCACCACATCACCATGACATCACCAAGTAGCTTACAAGCACCTCTATCACCACCCTTAAGCACCAAGTCTTGCTTTGTCACCTCCTTGTCACTTGTGGTTAGCCGTAACCCTCCAAGACCCCCACAACCTTCCACCTTGCTAAGCTACACCTCCATAGCCCTAAGACTCATTCCTAGCCTCCTTAGTCATCTATTTATAGCCCTTAACCCTTAGCCACCAAGAAAACTTGGGCACCAAGGGTTTTGAACCCTATAAATAGCTGAAACACACACACTCTTCAATCACACCTCAAATTTCATCATACACTCAAATGGAGTTCTAACTCAGACCAAGAAGGATCAAGTGAAGTCCCTAAGCTCAGAATAGAAGCCAAGAATCAAGAGAAAGGAACCCTTGTACGACCCGAAAACCCCATTTCGACCCATTTTAGCTCAAGTAAGCTCAAAATCTTGTTCAATAAGCTTATAATATGTATTAGAATGTTCATAATACTCTTAAGATCATATATGAACTCTTGTTAAAGCCTTGAATCCTCAAACCCATGCGTTTTTTATTAAAACCCTAAAAACGACCCGTTTTGATTTTCTAGCTAACGAATCCTTTTTCTAAACTTTTGTTACGTTAGAACATCTTATTTTAGCTTATTCTAATAAGCTATAACCTGCAAATATCATTTGGAACCCTAAAATAAGCTTGCATGGCTTTTTGGACTTGATTTGTAAATTATTTCCATGCAAGGGGTATATATCATAACTTTCTGAAATTTATAACTAAAGGGGCTAAAAATGTCATTATTCTAAAGTTATAACTATAAGGACCTATCTTGCCAAGTTCTAAAGTCAAAGGTTTAAATTATATATACTTTATATATAAAGGACTAAACTTGTAAAAGTTTATAAACCAAAGGTATATATTGCCATTTTTGCAAACTTAAAAATATAAAATATAATATTTTTATATAAATTATAAAAATATATATTAATATTATAAAACTCGATTTTATTAAAACCCGACACATTAATCGTTATTAATCATCAATCGGCGCATTATAAAACAATTACGTTATATATTTAACGTAATTTATCATCGACTAACTTTTGAAGAAACTTAAAATCTTATCGTATCACGTTACTAGGGAGATTCATGTAAGGAGTTTCATTTGGGTATACGTTTTGACGAGTTTGCTGATTTAAAGTGATCTGGTTCCTCAAACGTTTACTACATGACCTCTGAATTATGATGGCCTGAACAGTGATGCAATATTTTCATAAATTAATAAATCAAAGTAATACGTTAAACTCTATAAAGTTTTGAAACAATAACCATCACACTAAGACTTGACATATTACCCCAGGTTGTGTGACGAAGCCGTTACTTTCACTTGATATACTTTTGCCATCAATTAGATTTCCCTGTTGCGTGACGTAGCTGTTACTTTCACTTAATATATTTTTGCCATCAATCAGACTTCCCTTGTTAAGGTGAGTTTCATTGCCTCGCATTTAACTCTTTTAAAATGTTTCATAAACCCTGCGAGGAGGATTCATTCTATAAACAAAAATACAATGTGTCTTTCTATTATGTATACATATCCTGTTTATTATTGCATCTGTTGTCTAAGTCCCTTTATGCCAAAAAGCCCCCCACATCATGGACCATTAATCACTGCGAGTGACGCGAATATTGTGGATAGGCCCCCCCCCCCCCCCCCCCCACCCCCCATTCGGGTTGACGAATCACGGTTGTGTTAGCTGGATTGGTAACCAAACGCTACTTTATTTGATACTTATAGGTATATGGTATTACCCTACACGGGGAAGGCACCCGTTGGGGCAATTTATTGTGATTATTGATTATCTCAAGGTCTCGATGCATGAACTTAGGGCAATAATACTATTTTCTATAATAATTATACTCATTGCAATTATTACACTTATGGGTGTATAACAACGTAGCCCACTATTGAACTTGTATTCAAACTGTTTAGTATAAACCTATGAATATCACTCAACCTTTGTGTTGAGTTTTTAGCATGTTTATCTCAGGTAACTGAGCACCTTATGGCACGGAGTGGCATGGACTTAAAGATGGCTAAATTGTTATCATTCAAACTTTATATTTTCTTGTAGATTTTAGGACCTCTGTTTGTAAAAACTCTGATGAAATAATGAATGATAACTTATCTTAGAAAAACGTCTCTTTTGAGTCGTTTTCTATGATTATGACTATTGTACTATGCAATAATACCCCAGATTAGATTCCGCTGCTATATGTCAAAAATGGGGGTGTTATATCTCAGCATATACTCTATGACACCACGATAACTAAAACACTTTCTCTATTTTAATTGTTATTTGTGTATGTAGGTTGTTTAAGCAAATTTCTGTAAGAGTGCTAAGACTTCGTAAATGTGCTTAGAATTCGTAAATTTGGTTTAGCTTCGGCTCTTCAGAAGTAGCTCCTTCGTATCCTAGCTGAAAGTAATAGAGAACACCATTAGCTCGCCTCGGGTTTTGAATTCAATACCAACCTCTGGCGTGAGAATAAGTATTGGTATATGTGAGACATGTGGAGAGATAACGGGGGTAGAGAGTAAGTCTAATTCGGAGTGTGTGTAAGCTTATCCGGCCCTACACAAGAATTGTGGTTGTCGTCTTATATTAGCGGAGGAATTGCTGACCTAGTACTTCTACTGTATTTGATGGTCTAGTTGTCGTGACATGCCATGCAAGCATTGTGGTCATGGTGTCATACTTTCTATAGTATTCAAGAGATCATAACACAAGCAATAGATGATGGGTTGGCTAATTAGTCTTAGAGAGAGAAAGTGTCTTTCTAGTGAGAGAAAGTGCAAGTGAAGTGTATTAGTAAGAAATGTAAACAACCAACCCCTTCCCATGGGTGGGAAGGGGTATATATACAAATGATTCTTTCTAACTACGAGCTATGCTATACTAAACGATACACGGGGGTGACCGAGACTTTTTCATAATCCTAACAGAGTGTCTCTTTTAGCCCAAATGTGACAACCAGGAGTAAGAATATTGGGGAGGGTTGTAGTAGAGATGGGGAGGGTTAGATTAGAGATGCTAAAAAATCACCATAGTCACTAAAGTGGACTAGGAGCAAGATCATTCAAGATAAAAAAAAATAGGGGCCTGTATATGGGTTTAGACTGTGGGCATCTTGGATGAGCACATAGCATTCTTTCCAGATTAAATCACTATGTCCTGACCATAAATGTTCTAGAAACTACAAGTTAAGATCTCTGGTAACATACAAATGGATTGCACACCACTCTTCAAAAGAAATAATCAATGACCTATTTGTACCTTATAGCAAGATGAAAGATGCAATAAGGCAAAAATGTATGATAGATGTGAGTATTGGCCAGTGCAAAAGAGCTAAAGAAAGAACCTTATTTGACTATGAAGGTGGGTTGATTGAACATTATGGGAGGTTATGAGATTACACACAATCCCTATTAGATACAAATCCTGGCAATATTTGTGACAATCCACATTTCAGGTCATTTTACGTCAATAAACTCAAAACTATTTACTTTGAACATTTACGTGTTTATTTTTAATTATACCGTTAAGTTAAATCGCGTAAACTAAAAATCAACATTTAACATAATCCGACATCAAAAAAATATAATTTTACATCAATTAAGTGTTATATGATTATTATGAAGATAATTTATAAGTTTTCATAATTTATTTTGCACGTTTTACGTAAAACGCTTACGTTTTATATTATGAACCTTTATGCATACATGTAAACCATACCACCTCTCCATACTTAACCAAATACCCATACTTATACATAATACACAAAAAAATTATAATTCCCTCCCCCTAACACTTACAAAACCGGCCCCCATACTAATTATATACCAATTTGTTTTGTTTTGTGGTTAACCATGCTAGAACACATTATCTAAGGATATAACCAAGTTAACAAGCAACACCACCTTCTCTCTTTTTCCCCACACTCTCTTCCACGCAACCTACATGCTCTTTCCTTTTGTCATTCATGTTTTGTCTCCCATTATTAAACAAATACTAAAAACCATACTTTGTTTTGTTATTTAAAAAGCTAACATGCCTCACTCATAATACACTTAGCAAAAAAAATACTCATATCTCCTTTTCTCTCCATCATAACCGGCCACAAGAAGGAAACACAAAAGAATTAGGTTTTTGATATTTTTTAAGTAATTTACAAGGAGATCTTAAGGGTTTAGTAGTAATCAAACATAAATTGGGGTTTGATTTAGGTGTTAACACAATTAATCTTTCCATACTTCATCTCCAAGGTTTCATATTCTTTTCCATACTTTTATTTTATATATTTTGTATGAACATCTTATTTATCATGTTATATCACCAACTAGTTATTATTTTTAAAAATTTACAAAGAAAACAAGAACAAGTCTTATATATATAAATACTTGCAAGAAAGTGTTAAATAAATTATACACATGAACATACACTTGAAATAATTATTTTTGACATATTACAAGTTACTTGCTAGAATATATGTGTTGTTGCTTAAATTGGTAATTTATAAACTAGTTTAGTTTAGTGATATATTTAATTGATTGTTTTTAAAATCTCTACTACTTTATAAAGCATTTAGCCAATTTCTAAAAATAGAATCAACTAAAAAACATTTCTTTTTTGGGAAAGTTATAATGTATATGTTTTATCAATATTGAGGTCAATGTAACTGAAAATTAAGTGTCTACAGTCCATTTAAGTGTATTAATGTAGTTCATTTGTAACAGTCCATTTAAGTGTATGAATGTAGTCTATTTGTAACGGTTCATCCATTTCAGCCCACTATGAAGCACTATTTAAGTGTAAATCATAAACCTAAGGAGTATAAAAACCTAATACACTGAATAAAATTACTCATCATTATTTTTTTATCTCTTTGTGTTTTTTTCTCTAAAAAGCACAAACACCTCTCACTCACTCTTTTAAAACCACCAAATCGCGCTACCACACATATGAAATTTCGCTGTCACCACCATTTAGTTCTGCCGCCACCTTTGCCAACATCATGTGCTGTCACAACGACATGTTTACATTGTTTAGGTGGGTTTGGCTGGTTGTTTTGAAGTAGGTGGTTTGGCCAGTGCTTTTTGTATTGGTGGTTTTGATTGTGGTGGTTAGTGATTGAGATCAAATAGGAATTGGTTTTGGGTTTCTGTCATGGTGGTTTCGTAGTTTTGTTTTCAGGTCTTAGTTGGATCTTGGTATGTAGTTTTAGCCTTAAACCGTTGTTGTAAAAATGTTGTGGCGAAAGGCTTTCTTTGTTTTGTGTTATATCTAATTCCTTGTAAAACTTTGGACTTGAAGATTGTTTTATGTCGTGATGAAAATCATATGTTATGATAGGAGATGAAAGTATATATAATTGCGGCGTGTAAAACGAGTTTTCAAGGTTTGTAAACTTGCTTTTTATATTTTTGTTAGTTTTTGTATTTGTACGCTTTTTGTATTGTTTTGAACTTTTGTCAGTTGATGAGTTATCTCTACTTCTCTACTATCTTATAACGGATTTATGACATTTTTAAAATGGAAGTCTTAAAAAAATTAAGAACAAAAAATATTTCTTTAAAAGGAAATTAACAAACTATTAGTCAATATTGTATTATTGTTCATCCAAACTGAAAATTAAAGTGTCTTCATGTACTTCATTTCGTAACAGGTTTATTTTGTAACTGTCCCTTTAAGTGCATTCATGTGATCTATTTGTAACGGTTCATTAAACATCACTTAAGTGTCAATAAGTATCTATTTTAAACTATATTATAATGCATTTAGGACATTAAGCTAAATGGTAAGATTAAAAATTAAGACATTTTAACTTGTTTATTAAAGAAAGTTTTAAAACTATCTGAATATAATGCATGGTCATAGTAACATTAACAGCCCATTCTATTCTGAAAATTAAATCTAAAATTGTAACAGTCCATTAAAAATAACGTTGTAAGTTTGTAACAGTCCATTCTCTTAAAAAAACACAAAGAACTCTCTCTCTCTCTCTCTCTCTCTCTCTCTCTCTCTCTCTCTCTCTCTCTCTCTCCCCCCTTCTCTCTCTCTCTCTCCCCCCCTCTCTCTCTCTCTCTCTCTCTCTCTCTCTCTCTAGTTCTCTTTCCTCTTTACAACCTAAAAACACACTACGACCCTCTTTTAAAAACTAGCAACAAAAAACGTCTGAAATTCAATGCTTTTATAAAGCCTCAATAAAAACATTTGGGCCTCATAAAAAAAATTAAATTTTTATATAACCATCACTTAAACAAAAGACCATACGTTTCTCATTAACCTCTTTATAACCTAAAAAATTTCCTCACACAATGCTTATTAGTAATTATTAATAAATATATATTCAAGCCCTCATCAACCTAGCCACTATATAAAGTCAATACACAACCAAATCTTTAAGTACGCAAACATATCATATCAACAACGTAGATAATAAAAAATTCATCAACATTCTTACTAAAAGTAGAATTAAGAATGAGTTTTCAAGGTTTGTAAAACGAGTTTTCAAGGTTTGTAAAACGAGTTTTCAAGGTTTGTAAACTTGCTTTTATATTTTTGTTAGTTTTTATATTTGTATGATTTTTTATTTTTTTTGAACTTTTGTTAGTTGTTGGGTTATCTCTACTTCTCTACTATCTTATAATGGATTTAGGACATTCCTAAAATGAAAGTCTTAAAAAATTAAGAACAAAAAATATTTCTTTAAAAGGAAATTAACAAACTATTAGTCAATATTTGTATTATTGTTCATCCCAACTTAACAAAAATTTTGATTATAAGGTGCCCGCCGCCGTAATGCGCGAGTACCCTGCTGTAAAAGCTTTTTATAATGTTACTAAATTCATACGAAAAAACAAGCTAATTTCCAATAATAACATTTGTTGAACATTTTTTCCTTCTATAAATGCAATTTATCAAAAAGATATTGCTATTGCTGAAAAAATATAATCACACGAAGGTACCGCCGCGCATGCGCAGGAATAACCCCTGCAGTATTAGTTAATATTGTTGAAGTGGTAGATGGGATTAAGATACATTGGATTTGTTATTGAAGTAGATAAATGTGAAAATGGATGGAGGGATTAGGTTAGAATGAATTTTTGTATGTGAATGAGTTGATAGTATGGCGTAGAAATTATACACTTGCTGCCCCGAATTTACTCTTACTGTTTTGAACAGAAAACTTTGTTTAGACAAGCCGAGACCTTAAAAATATGATAGTACACTTAAATACTTTTTCAAGGATACAAAGAACGTAAAAATCGGACCTAAAACGAAAAAGTTATGACCGTTTAAAGTTTGGCGAAACATAAATACTTTTGACAGCTTTTACAAAATTTCGGACATTTTGATCAGATTTTAATTTGAGGTTTTGACCCTTTTCGGGTCCGAATCGCCTAAAGTGTATAATAGAAAACTTGTCCGAAATTATTTTTCCATAAGATAAGCGACATTTGTCGAGGCTTGAATGTTTATAACGAAGGAGTTACACTCCATTAAAGTTGGACTATTTTTCCGAAAACGTAATAAGTTTCATGCGCACATTTTTGCTAAATAATAAAACTGTTAGGATTTTAAATTAGGGTTTTCGGGTGTTTTTTCGTGCCTGTTGCTTACAGGCCTAGGCGGGCTAGAATTTTCTGAATTTGTTCATGATCCTCAGCGTGTCTGTCCTCGGTATCAGCTACCCTTATCTGTAATATTGCGATCTCGCTTTCGGCAGCTGCGAGGGAATCCTGCAATTCGGAGATCAGGAGTTCTTTGTCTTCGGTGTCTGCATGAAGAGTGTCAACTTCTACTTCTAGGTCCTCTAGTCTGGCTGTCACGTCTTCTGGGTTGAGTTCTGATGTCTCGGATGCTGGTTTACCGTCAGAGTAAGTAATGGCATCTAGGAAGAATGGCGATGATGGTGATTTGCTTCTCTTTCGAGATGGCCCAGGCGCTTATGATATTAGTGCAGGAGCACTGAGGTTATTTATTTCTTGGGAGTGTTCACGCCCTGTAGCAGGGGTCGAAGTTAGTCCTAGTTCAGGTGATTAGGTTTCCTAAGAGGTTGGCGAGTCGATTCTTCTTGGAATGGAATGTCCCGTGGCAGCTTCCTGTTCTGGGGGGTTGTCAGGTACGTTGCTGGAAAGTGATTGAGACATTTCTCGAATACACCCTGCATACGAAAAAATAGGGTTTCTTCTTCTTATATTCCATATTTGGGTAAAAATTAACTTGTGGGTGCCATCTATTTTGAGATAAGATGTATTGCGTGTTTTGAATGGTTTTGCATACTATGTCTCGAGGATATGTCTAGGAGTGTTGGATTTTGGCATTGGTAGGTTTCTTGTTCGTTTGGGAAATTTACTCGCAATTATTAGCGGTATCCTTATGTTAAGGCCTAAGCCGGTGACTGGAAAGTGTGGTAGGATTCTGGTCAATAGGTGCATATCCGTAGAGTTCATATTATTCTTGGCTCAGGGCTGGTGTAAACTTTTATGTCTTCCCGTAGTTTGTGACTGCTAATTGCGACTGTTGTTTCTTACTTTTACCGGGCGTGTTTTCATTTTCGTCTCATTATGAGTTTGTTGTTCACGTTTCCCGATGATGTGACATTTGCCAATTATTGGTGTATTTAAGCGGTGCACGCTTTTTGGTAGATTTTTGCATACTTTGAAATACTTATATGGGTATACCGACATAGTAGGTAGTAGTATAGGTATTTTACAACGGTTGCTATAAAGAGTCCTTGTGTAGTGAAGTAACGAGTGGGTGATTTAGCAAGGTATCCCGACGTGTTTATGTAAGTAACTCTCAATAAATGAGATAGTAAAGATGAAATTTACTGATAAAATCTATAATATTGTGTAAGTGATTCTTCGTAGTGCGATGTTGGTTATAGGGTTAATTATTTGGTGAGAGTCATGATAGTTTCCTTGCGCTAGGATGATGCGCGCTAGGATAAGTACGTAATCCATAGGATATGTTATTCCAAGACGGTAAATGATAATGTGTAGTCATGTTTTTCATGAAGGACAAGTGGCGATTTAGTTATTTAATGATATCGTGCTAAATAGTTGTTGACATAGGAAGTAAATAGTAATAAATAGTGTATATGCTATTCTGATATGTCCTTAAGAGCCAGTTATAGTCTAGAGTTACTAATGAAACCTAGTTCTCTATAACCAAGTGGCTCTGATACCAATTTGTCACACCCCCAAATTCTCTGCAGCGGAAGACTAGATTTGGGATTGTGACTTCATGGCGTGAAGAGGACTTGATACGAGAGATAGACCTCTACATGCCATTATACCAATGCAGACTCCATATATATCCCGTAACACAGGACACCTAAGAAAAACATTGCTAAAGTGTCAACATAAAGTTGGTGAGTTCATAGGTTTTGTTGTTTGATAATAGTGATGAACCACAAGATTTATAACCATGGTATGAAATATAGCAATCCTATATATCACAATGAAAAGTATTTACTATTGTCTAAGCTCATGACACCGAAGCGTTAACATATATCATCATAGATAAGCCCGTGCAGATGTTTAACCCGCAACATCCGTATCTGACTCAAATGAAACTGTGTTTGCTTGACTAATGTCAGTCTAAGACAAACAGGGATTGTCAATCCCGATAGATCTATCCATAACATTCGCGCTTACAAGAATTAACGGTTCATGATAAATTGGGCAATATAGTAAGTTGGGTTGAGTAGGGACTTAGACCCAATAGTAAATCAGTAAATGTACTTGTGTTTAACTGTTAAAATAAGCAATGTTCTCACCCCAAAAGATGATTTAAAACAGTAAAGTAGGGGCTATGAAAACTCACCTTGACGGTTAATCGTTTGAGATTGGAAAGAAATTAAGGTACGCCAAATAGCGACTCAGTCAAACACCTAAGTAATTATAACAATTACTGAGTTTACAATCTAAAATTGATGTATGCAGTAAATTATGTAATTGGTCAAAAGGGTATTGTCATTTAGGAGTTAACGTCTTACATTTTCAAAGTGTTGATTAAACTGTTGGTTCTTGGGATGGCTTTAAAACTATTAGTACCTATATAAGAATTTATACTATTCCGCGTCGCAATTTATATTCACAAGCCCATGTGATTTATAATTAAGAAAATATAAACATTATTTGTAAGTTATTAAGTACATATATTTTCTCATCGCGCTTATTTATTTATATCGTTGTTGTTGACTACTTAGTGTAATTATCGAATTTATATATCACGGTTCGCTCAACTCGCTTGAGTTTCTTATTAAAATATATTTTTTAATCCTTTGATTTTCCACATATATAACTTTTACACTTTACATTCTTTTATTCTCATAACTTCCCATATTTAAACCTAATAGACTTTTAAAAATACGTTTTTATAAACTGTGTTAAATTTATTTACTCTAATAAAACTTTGATTTCGTTGTCACCCATTTCTAAATCAAAAAAAATGTTAATTAAAATTTTCTAATCATCGAAATAATCATTTAGCTCGTTAAATCATTTGCCCAACCCATTCGGATTTGACTACCTGAAGTCCGAACCACATGCATGTTCCACGCTCCTTTTAAATCTAAAGTATACACATTAATCTCATGCAAGTTGCTAAATTATCACATGTATATCCTTATTATAATAGCACCCACATGGTTCTTGTTTTTCCTTTCTCTTTTTCTGATTCTTGTCGAACACAGCAGGGGGGTTGACAGCCACTGTTTGTGGCGTCTTCCCTTTGTACCACACGCACACTTAATGATTTCTTTCCAGGTTTTCTTATTCACTACATGGGTTATTATATGTATATATATAGTACATGGTTTACTTCTTTTTCTGTTTCTCTTTTGCTGCCCAACAGACGCATCAACAGTGGGTTGTAAAACTCACTGTTTCGGTTTCTTCTCACTCTCTACACACTCCTAAGCATTACTAGTTGGGTCATCACAACACTCTTGCGTGGGTCTAGATTATAGGTTAGTCACGAGGTTGATGAAGGTCGAGGCACAAGGACGAACTTCATGCATTTAAGCAGACGCAACAGTGGCTGTATAGCCACGTTTCCTTGCAACGAAACGCAACGCAACAACCATGATAAGGTGGTATCCTTTCACGACTTAGCGGTACGTCTCATGTGCTATTCGTGTCAAAGGTTTACGAGGTATGGGTATGGACCAACGAGCATGAGTCGTTCGTTGTTAACAGCGTCTGAGACGCACTTATAGCGAAACAACAAGGTCGGTGTGGGTCGTTTTGGGTTGCTGGATCACGTTCATGCTATGAGTCATGGTCACGATATAAGAGTTTCTATAACCTTTCATGCGTAACCCTAATGTCTAGTTATCCCTATCGAGCCAACCCATTTGGTCACGGCATGCTTAGGGTTTTTACAAAATTTCTTGTCTTGTTACTAGTCTTTTACGTTTTCCATATACCTTGCTTGTTTCATGCGTGGTACGACCACCTTCTTTACATGTGTGTTTATATGCGAACCTTGCATGGTTTATACTATGCAAGTCGTGTGTACGTCGTGAAAGGTCGAGGTTGGTTAAATTACAAGTAATTGACACATGAAGGTTAATTTATGAGGATGACTTACCGAGGTCCTAAGCTCGATAGATGATGAGAAGAGATGGTGTGATGAGAAAAACTCGAATTGTTCTTGGTTTCCACCCTTAGTAACCCGTCGTCTACTTAGCTCTTTCACTCCCCAATAGCTCTCACTCGTATAGTATGGTTTACTTCTTGATTTCAAAGTTTGGTTATGCTACAAGTATGTATGCATGGTCTCTAATTTATATTCAAAGTGTTGGCTTGGCTACTGAAGGTTGCATGTGAATGCATACTATACATACTATTGAATCATAGAGAACATTTCTAATACTGTTAGCCATCATATTCATTTCATAACACTATTAAAGAATCTCTACTGTTTCTTATTTCTTTCATTTGAAATTGTATCAGGTTGATAATACGTAGCATGTGAATGAATCTTTCAAAGTGATAAGGTCGTAGGGTAGTGTTGTAAGATTTGTGATGATGGTGTTTTATCATGATTGTATTTGGTTTTCCATACATTTTCATATGTACACATCATGTGCTGAATTTTTCATAGATATATATATATATATATATATATATATGGTTTATTTTGTCCTTGTTGAGTTAATATAAAGTTGTCATATTTATTAAGTTATACGTAGGCGGTTTTTATAAAGTGCTACAAGTAAATGCTCTCGTTTCGCAAAGGTGAATTAAATATGATTTTCATCGTTACTCGTTCTAAAATACCCTTTTAGACACCGAGTGATAATGGTGATATTCGCGCGCAAATTAAACTTTTTATGATAAAA
>BQNB010118282.1:0-13435 GCA_026074375.1 Tanacetum coccineum | reverse complement strand
TAAAGTAACTGTGTCCATAGTTTAAAAACAAGCAATGTTCTCACCCTAAAGTAGTAAAGTAGAAATAGTAAAACATGGGGCTATGAACTCACCTTTATCAAATGGTGAGATAATAGTCAATCGAAGAGATATAATGCCAAGAGGTCCTACTTGCGACCTAAATCAATGACACGTCTTAGAAAGACGGTAAGTATACGATACTTGTACGAATCGTTATAAGTAAAAAAGTCATCCATGAGTGTTTGTGCTTTGGCTTAATTAACAAAAATGACTAAATAAAAGTATAGAGTTTTTCGTTAAGTTTTGGCGTTTAACCAAAAATTACCATTTTTAGTAAGTTTCTATTTTAGGAAAGTTTTTTGTTTCGGGGACGTTAATACCATCCCTTATATTTGCTAAATCCATACTTTCGTAAACGCACTAGGAAAACCTAAACGTCTAACCTTCATGTCTACCTCGCTAATATTTACCAAACTTACTATTTTTAGAAACCTTAACGCGTTCCTCAAAATATGTTAATGACGTTTCAAATGATCATAATTAATATACATGTGTTACTATATGTTTCGCTAACGTTTAAAAGCTCAAATCATCTCAAAAGTGCCCGAAAGCCCATTTTACTATTCACATCAGCACCTTATTTATTTATTTTGCCAAAAAATATTTCAAGTTTCATTTCGCTATATCTTGGCCTTTTAAGTCCGATTTCAATGTATAATACATGAAATTCTATCTACTCGAAACGAGCTCTCCAAAAACTACTTTTACACCTAATGAATACATTCCTAAATCGATCAAAACCTCAAAACAATTTCGGATCAGCAATATGTATTCACAATACGCTTTCAAAAATTCACCAAAACTTCCACAATAGTGTCTACTCTAGCCTAATCTTTCATTCACACACTTATCCACAAACAAAACCCACACCTAAAGGTAACTAATCCCTTTCATTTCTATTGTTGCAACTCACTTTTCAACTCACCTCACCAAGATAATAAAGTCATAAACATGTTACTTTCATTTTTATAAAAGATGACAAGATATTATTTCATTTCTTTTTGGAAAATCAACACAAACACCATAGGAATCATTGATCTATGCAAGAACATAAACATATGTAGTTTAAAAGTATATATGAAAGTATAAGTTTCAAGATAAGCTTGCAGATATGAAGAACAAGCTTAAGAAAACACAAGAATGAAGATGGAAAAAGACTTTGGACTTGGAAAAACCCAATTAATAACCAACCTACATTGTAATCTTGAAGTTAAACCCTTATCAACGAATCAAATACTTCACGACACCTTAGAAACACTTAGATATGAAACCTAGTATGCTTGGATTTCTGCAACAAATCATATAAAATCCAAACCCCTATATGGGGTGTTTGTTGGCCGTGAGCTAGGAGAGGGGGAAAGAGAGATGAGAGATTTTGATGAGGCTTAGAAAATGATATGAAACCCTAGTGTGTGATATATGATGGTATTTATAGGAAAATATTAGGTTAAGGGCTCATGACAAGTCAACAAGGGTGTAACCAAATGGCTAAGTGGTCAACACACACTAAGAGTGTATGTGTGGTGGGTTCAGACGAAAACACAAGGGCGGGGGGGGGTTCAAGCTTAAATCATTAACCAACTAGCCACATAGAAATTAAATAAGATTCCATGTTATAACTTAGTGGAGAAGTGGTCCAATATTGTCATGCATGAAGACAAGAGCTCTTACATATCCATATATGCTTCCAAAACATCACTATATATGCATGTGATGTAGTGTTTTCATTTAAAATTTAAATTTTTGGTTCCTTTTCTTTTCTTTTGCTTGAATCGAAAATTAGAGGGGTTGGGGGGTTGACCATGAAATTTTGACTTCTAAACCCTACATATACGATAACTAAAGTTTACACGAAAAGATTTCGGGTTTTCGGGGTTCCGTTTGATCAAAAACGCGAAACACGCAAATTAAACGTTAAAACGTAAAAATCAATACCGAGAGTGATCGTAAACTATAAAACACTTAGAAAAGATAAAATAACTCATATAATATCTATGCTAATCAAAATCCGAAGTCGGAACGCGTCCGATGACGTTTTTCAGATTTACGCGGGTTAACTTCCCGGTAAATTGCCAGATTCAAACGTAACGTGTAAAAGTAAAAAATAATAATCGGAAAAATTCAAAATATTGACCTAAAATTTACGGGGTGTGACAGGTCCTTTGTTCAACGAATATTTCAATGGAGAAAATCAAGTTGTTTCAAAGTCTTCGTGTTCTACTGCTAAGCATCCGATACGTCAACAACAACCAGATTCAACTTATCTTCTTCTCACTCTTTAGCAACAACGGCCTTCTGTGATGGAAATCTTCGACTCGTATATCTTTTTGTTTTTATCTTTGTTGTAATGGATAAATTTTTGGAAAAACGAAAAGACAAAAATATAGATACCAAGAAAAACAAAATACAAAATCAGAAAATATTTAAAAAACAAAATATAAAATCAGAAAATTTTAAAAATACCAAAAAGAATCTTCTCGGCATGTCTTTTGGAAGCGATAACATTTACGTACCTAGAAATATTGATTAATATTGACACGGGTGTGTAAATGAAGTTCGAGCAAGAGTTCAATTCTAAATATTCTCTATGACTTATGTACATTTCAGTGCATAACTCGGACCTCAATGTAAGAAAAGTGTATCTTTAAAGATAACTTTCAAAGACCCGAGAAGGTAATTTCAACAACTCGAGAAGATCTTGAGCTAATTAAACAAAACATTCAAAAGTTTTGAGCCCATGACAATGGCTTACAGTTACTTTATACTGTAACCCGATCTCAAACGTCATAGGGGAGTGTACTTTTCAGTGCGCTTACTCTAAAATAGAAGAGAAGTCTTCTATCTTGTGGTTTAAAAACCGTTGAACATAATTTTTCAAGAATTTCTCTAAAGGATTTTCAAAATCTTTCAAAATTGTGTGTTTAACACTCCATTCCTCAGATAGTTTTAACAATTGGTACAATCATCTCAAAAATATCATTTTCATAAGCGGATCAATTTTTAAGGGGGGGCTTTTAAAACCAAAAGCCTATAATACATTGTGGGTACATCTCATAAATGTTAATTTTATGTATCCAAAAACATTCAGTGAATTAAAATGTGGTACTTCAAATGTCAGATAGTAATATACTGTTCACCAAGGCATCTCACTCCTACTTCAACATATTTGTGGTGTCATATCATTTTTCCTAGTAATGTCAAATTTTCAACTCTATGGTATCCCACAAATATTGTTAAAGGGGAGCAATCAGAAAAATGTTCACTAATTCATGCAATCTTATGGAACATTTTTCTCCCCATGAAACTTTTTATGTCACAAATTTTAATCAATTGGAATTTCAAATACTAAAATATTTAATATTTAAAATAAGAGGAGAAAATTTAATTAAAATGTGATCTAGAAGAATGTGATCTTTAAGACTCTATGTGCATAACTTCTACCCACATGTGCGAAACAATTCGAATCTCGATGCACATGTGTAGGGGGAGTATTTCAAAAGAATGAAACTCTCAAAGTGTTAAAACGTCTTGATTTCTATCAAACACTTTGATTGTTTTTCAAGGTTTCATGGTTTCAATTTATATACCCAACAACCAATTAACTCATGACGTCAATGAGTCATAAGGTGGTTAAAGTTAGGTATAAGTCCTATGATCCAACCAGAACCGGATGGATCTACCCATGGACATTCCATAGATAGATTAGAAGTCCTTAGGTATGATTGGAGATGAATGAGAATAAAGGAAAAATGTAGACTAAGACATGAGTTATCACCGGAACAAACACAACATGGTGATAGTGATGACGTTTTAAAAAACATTGAAGGGGTTGACGAATGAAAAAGAAAAGTATGGATAAAGGTTGAAAAGACAGAAGCCCTCCACACAACTTATGCAGAAACCGGATCAATACATAATCTATCAAACAATCACAAAGTAGGATTATTGGTATGAAAGAAAGCCGTTTTGACCCGGGTGATGCAGTGCACAACCCTTCTCAGTCCATTCGAGTTCTCTTAAATGAGTTTCTTGTTATTTTTTCACGAAGATACACAGTTATCTATTGATCATCTCATCGAGATTGTTGATATTGAATAGGTGGCAGTCAGCTCCAGCCCTCCGATTACTAAAACCTAAAGTGCACCAAATCAATTTCTAGAGACTCAAAGAGATCAAATTATAAATTCTCCTTAGGTCCTCAGTCAATTTTTAATTGTGGATCACCAATAAGTCACAAGTTGTAACATGAGTCTTACGGATTATCCTTGTGATAATTGCGTACAGTCAGAGTGATAGTTTAGGGATACTCTTTTGGTTCATACGTATCGAATGGAATCCTGCTTAGTGTCATCATCAACAAACTGCAGGTATGGGAACTTTGCGTGATGATTCTATGATTCTACTTGTGATAACGGGATATCGTAATTTGGTCGAGTTAATGAAGTGACGACTTAATCAGAAAGATAGGAACGATCTTATTTCTCCTCTTATAGTATGGTTGTCTGCTTTGAGACGTTTCCGGTAATGAGAACAGCAAGCAGGGTGGGGAATCTAATACACCTGTTGTTAGAAGATCCTCCGCTTTAAGTGGAAACCCTGTCAAGGAGTTCTTTGAATCTACATGATCTCGGGTATATTATTTTTACTAGAAAACGGGGAACGGTGGTTATCGAACTTAAACTCGGCGAATGACAAAGACATATGGTTCAATCTGCTGTTAGTTACTAAATTCAACTGCAGGTACAAACGTCTAGTGTTGCAGCTTGTTCCCGGCTACGTCTGGATTCATTCCCTATGCTATGCTCAGATTTTTAGGTCAAAATTCAGCATCATGACTATCGCTGCCTAAACAAAAATGTTCCAGTTCGAAAGCTCAAGTTCATGCCATAATTTCATCCGCAATTGATACGTACGAACTGCCTCAATGTCATCATAGATTCTTCAAGGTCAATAAACGATAGGGGAGATCGTTTAACCTCGATAAAGAAGCGGGAGATTGGAGCTTTCAAGAACGTATGAGCATGAAGGTCAAATAAGCACTAGTTGATCAAGAACAATCAATCAAGATGATTCAAGACTCAAGGAGATGATGCCCAAGCTAAAGATCTCAAGTACTCAAAGTCAACAGACGATTTAGGCTCAAGATTAAGGATCATCAAGTATAACACCCTGTATTTAGGGTCATTTACACTGTCATTATTTCAATATATTTTTTTTTAGTATTGTACGTTGTTTTCTGTTTAAATCGTGAATGTTTTAAGTTAAATCGCCTAAGCTAAAAATTATGTTCAATGTACAGGGCATCCAACAATTAAATGTTACTCAAGCATAGTGTTAAATTTTATTTAATTATTTTGAGTATAATTATTAAATTTGCTCATTTTCTTTTTATTGGTTACGTAAAGTGGTTTACGTTTCACGATTAACTACGTCTTAGGCATTCTCGGTAACCCACCAAAAATTTTTCTACGCTTTTCAACAAATACCACAATTATACTCTATACCCAAAAACATTTCACAAATAACTCATAGCATATGCCATGTATGGCTCGGATTCAAAGAGAAAAACACAAGAATCATATCAAAATCTTACAACTTGATATTGTACTTCACCAACTAATTAAACCATAAGACTTTCACTAGAAAAAAATGACCAACTATCCCTTAAATTCCTCATCTTGTCCAAGCATAGTGAAATATGTATCTAGACTTATTATCAACTAGTTACAAGAAGTAATTTAAGCTTGCACCAGAAGTATAACTACACACTTCTTCATTTTGGCTAATGAAAAAATGTCTCTTTTCTCTCTTTTCCTCCTCCAACCTACGGCCAACACAAGAACACCCCAAATAATCCATATCAAATTTATTTAACACATTTACACACATTCCTTCATGATATCAAAGATAACCTTACGTGTTTATAAGGTTTGGTTTAAGGTTTACAAGGGTTAAACAAGCAAGAAGCAAGATTAGGGTTTCATTTGGAATTAGGGTTTTCAAGGGTTGTAAGCTAGGGTTTGGTTTCTAAACAAGGGTTTTATATCACTTTGTTCGTCAATACTATTCATATTAAGGTTAACTAAACTCTGTATCTCTTTGATTTCATGATTGTATGCATATATAAATGTATTTACTTTTGGTTTGTAGTTAATCACCATCTAAGAACATGTTTACTTGTAAAAATGAATTTTTACACTTGTTTTTGATTTGGTAATCTTTTATATATGTTGTATGAATGTTCATTTCATGTTATAATGAAAGTATAAGTAATGTACAAGTGTTGGTTATGTATAAAAAGTATATGTAATCAATTTAACTAAAAAGTATACTTATGAAAGTTCATGGATAATAAGTGTGTACACATTTGGATATTGTGATTTTTGGACAATATATGGACTAATCATGGACTAGAGACCTAAGGATGTAAGACATGTGATAATGAGTGTTGTGAATGGCTTGTAAACAAAGTTGATTAAACTTAAAGTTAAAAAATATTTTAAAAACTCATTTAGAAAAAGTTCAAAACCTTCTGTTTGAAATTCAAATTTAACATATATATTTTCTGATTTTATAAAATACTACATGTCACAAGGATCGTGGGCATGTAGAGAACTCGAAAAACTGATTTATAACGAAGGAGATACGCTAATTTTAATGTATCGTTAATTAACGCGTTATAAAGAAATTTATAATAACCAAGTTATTAAAAATCTTCTGATATATTAAGGATTATTACTTTTTTCTAGATAGTTCATAATTTTAGGATTCTAAAACAATAAGAATGTAATTTTTCATCAATAACGATAGGAGTATGAAACTTTAGCAAGTTTACTGGTAATTAAAGTTTATAAAAATAATTTTATAAACTATGAACAGTAAAAATACTATTCATAACAGATATATATTTTTGAAAAATGTTATATTTTGATAAGATTTGTAATTACGAAGACGTGCTCGAAAGAATCACTAAAATTGGAGTAAACGGAATAAAATAGAATTTTAACGGGTTTTACGATAATAAAATTTATTAAACTGTCAAGGAACAAGTAAAGAACACACTGTATCAGGGTGACTAAAAATATGAAATTTAATATTTGATACTCGTCTTCATATGAAGCTGTTGGGTGGACATACGAAAGTAAAGAAACGGGGCTCAAACGAAGGAAATTGCGTTGTTTTTGCTAGTGTGATAGTTATACATTATTTTACTTTATTAAATATGAATTTCACAACACGATTAGCATGGTGATGTAGCTATATAGAATTATATATGGTAGTAGTTATTCAAAGTGCTTAGAACTTATACGACCTATTATTAATTAGGTTGCATTCGGCGTTTATCTGACACATTTTCTATGATATAATCTGATATTCATTACTCAAGGTGAGTTCATATATAACACCCTGTGTTTTCAAGTCATTGACGACGTCGATAAATCCACAATGTACCTTTTGTATTGTACGCGTTTGCTTTAAATCGTAAATGATAAGCTAAATCGCGTAAGCTAAAAATTAGCGTTCAATGTAAAAGGGCATCAAACAATTAAATGTTTACATCAAGCAAGGGTTAAGTAATTATTTTGAGAATAATTATGGTCTTTGTTCATTTTATTTTTATCGGATACGTAAAGTGTATAGTTTCGCGATAAATTGCCATTTAGGCAATACCGGAACCACCCAAAAATTTTCTTACGCTTCAACAAATACCCAATTTCAACACTAATACAAAAAACTACAAAAATATGTCACATATATCACCTTTAGGCCGGATCATATGCAAAGGATACAAAGAAATCATGCAACTTGGTCTTTGTACTTATATCTCATTAATACCTAGCCATTTCATGTCTTTCTTTGACCAAAGACCAAGGACAAGCTTCTTTAAGACCTTGGGATGTGTTTTTGACTCGCTAATGGATTTGTTTTTTGACCAAGATATCATTATTACATGTATACTAGTGAAGAGAACACATAGATAGCTTAAACACTTAACCAAAATCACAAAAACCTCTCTTCCTCCCTCTACAAGCCCACGGCTTGAACTTCAAATCCCAATACCAATCCATATCAAATTTTATCAACCTATACACATTCTACACACATTAATTATTACGGTATTCTAAGTATGGTTCCAGCATTGGTTTAACCCATTTTTATGGATTAAACAAGGGAAAAGAGGAAGTTAGGGTTTTCCATTTGGAAGCTAGGCGTTTTCTTTGGTTTATAATCTAGGTTTAAAGGGCTAACAAGGGTTTCGCACTTATTGTCATATCATTCTTCATTCCCATTTAAGGTTATCTAAAGCCTTTAACTTTCATTTTATATGATTTTATGTATATGTGTGTTATGTAGTGGAAATCACCATTAGGAATACTTGATTGAAAATGAAAAATATTATTTTACTTTGTGATTATGATTTTGTACGTTTTTTTTACATGTTATGATGTTGGTATATCATGAAATAAAGGGATTATGATATATAAGTCTTGTACAATTCGGTTTAAGCATAAAAAGCTCATATATAAACTTGTAATTAAAAGTTAATTAAGAAAGTTTATGATTCCATGTAACGTTAATAAATTGTATTCTTGATGATCGTGGACAAATATGCAACTTATGGACTTTTATTCTCTGTTATAAACATATGATATTATAGTTATAAAAGGACTTGTGGGTATAAACTTGTGAGTTTTGACACAGTATATCTTTAAAACATATTATGATAAATAAGTTCTCTATAAAAGAAGATATTATAGGGTCCAATAGGTTTCGAATTCCAACAGAGGATTTTATGTTTTTATAAAATAATACGACTCATGACGATTCCGAAAAGGTAAGAAACTTGTCAAACGGATTAATAACGAAAAAGTTACGTTAAAAACGAGTTATACGTTAATTAAACGGAGTTTATAAAAACTTTTCTATACAAATTATTTCAAAACAGGCACGTTTGATATTTTATAACAAATATTACTGATTTTTAGGATTCCAAAATGATAAGAATCGTAAATTTTTCATTTATAACGAAGAGTTATGAATTTCGCGGAGTTTACGACAATTAATACTTTTATAAAACTATTTTTATAAAAGTTACTATTCATGACAGAAAGTTATATTTTTGTAAACCTCATAAAATTATAGAACTTTCAAAAAAAAAACGGCACGTCTCGTCAGAATCGTTAAACGGAGCTATACGAATAAAATACGGACATTTCGTGTTTTACGACAACAAAACGATTTAAATAAAAGCACGTCTGATGTGACAGTTAAAGTTACTGTTTTCACCAGAGGTTCAGAAAATATAGAAATGTTCAAAATGTATGTAACTCGTACAATACGAAAAGATGGGCATAAGAAACGTTAAAATCGGGCTTAAAACGCGAAAGTTATGCTAGTTTTACTAAAACGGTAATTATAAACGTTTTAACTTATTAAACACAATTTTACCAAAACCATTAGTTGGTGATTGAACTATATAGAATTATATGTGGTTATCAAAGTACTATATTACTAGGGAGTTTCATAATGAGGCCTCTTCGGGGTGGCGTATCGACGAGTTGCTGGATTTACGACTTAAAGTGTCCTAGCTCCTCATACGTTCACTACACGACCTCTTGATTATGATAGCCCGAACGATAGTATGATGTGACTAACATAGACCTGTATATGATGTTAGTTAATCGAAGTACATGGTACTTATACGACCTATGATAATTTAGGTTGCATTCGATCTTTTACGTGACGCTTTATCTGCGATATTTGGATTATCAAAACTCAAGGTGAGTTCATAGCCCCACATTTTTACGATTTCAATGATTTATAACTATGGGGTGGAAACATGCTTTGTTTTTATAAATGGAGCAAAGTGGATATTTTTATATTGATACATGTTTGGCTAAGTAGCGGATAACCCAAGTGAGGCCCATTATCATGAACTGTCAATTGCATAGATGTAGTTGTGAATTACATTATGTGAGCGCGAATGTTATGAATAGATCTATTTGGGATTGACCATCCCGTTCGGGTGACTAGCTATCACCGGGAACGAACGTTATAGCATGTCGAATTTGGGGATAGTTTTCGGGATTTTCGGTTGAACATCTAACGTCGGGCAGAAATTCGAAGGAAATTGCAGATATATTTATTATAGCAAGAAAGATCGTCAAAGCTTCAGTGTCATGAGCTTAGGAAAATGTAATCGGGTTTTGTGATGTCTGCATGTGTTGCATTATCACGGGGAAAGTCTTGCGGTCCTGCATATTATATTTTATCAAACCTATGAATTCACCAACATTATTGTTGACGTTTTTTGTTTCAAGCAATGTTTTTCCGGGATCAGTAAGCTAAGTGCCAGGATAATGTGATTTTGTTTTGGGAAAAGTATGCTAAGATATGGTCTGTATTATGTTTTGGGGAAAACTCATGTATTGTGAACCTTATCTTTATATTATAATAAGGAACAAGTTAAGCTTCGGGCTATTTGTATCTCATATATTTGTTAAATACCAATTGTATCCGTTTAAAAACGGAACTTTTTGGTCGTTTATATATTATTGTGTTATTGATCTGAGAAGTAACACGCCCCGGATATCCTTATTCGCTGCGACCCAATTTGGGGATGTTACAGATTGGTATCAAGAGCCAAGGTTATAGAGAACCAGGTCAAATGTTTTTGCTGGACTATAACACATTTTTCAAACATGCTTTCATAAAATGGGGTTTTTATGGCCACTAGTTTGTTTGCAATTAGTTAGTTGGATAGATGCATTCATAATTGATATAGTGGTTATTAATATATTACGTTATTACAATAAGAAGCCTTATTTAATATACTCATATTAAGTTATTTGTGGTCAACAGTAGTCATGTCAGTGATTTTGCCGTTACCTATACTTCTGTTCACTTCTGAGGCACGATTTGAGTATTCCATCTGAGGATCCTTACGAGGAGGAGCCGTCGTCCCCGACAGTTGTTGGATCATGCACCTCGTGTCTCCAGAGGTAGTGTTCCTGATCCCATGGCAGCTGGAGGATCATGTACCAGGTGTATATTCCGGAGGCCTGAGCATCCCTGAGGACTTGGGCGCCAGCTGAGGTTGATGGCACTCTACACCTTAGAGTTTTGCACACGACATCACGATGCCCAGAAGGATCGTGCAGCTGTGAGAGCTGAGATTGAGGTATTGAGGAGAGAGAGACTTGCTTACGAGCAAGAGAGTATTCAGACCCGTCAGGACTTGGCTAGGTCTGAAGCTCACTGCAGGGCATTAGAGGCACGAGTTACAGTATTAGAGACTGAGGTGCATCGCCACGAGTGGCAGCGTCAGGCTACAGATGATCTTGCTGTTCAGCATATCATGCGTACCCAGGCCCTGGAGGCTGGAGCACGCGTTGACACATTGGAGGACACTGGTAGCAGTTCCTAGACTTTGGTTATGATTGTATCTACTATGCAGTCTGTTAAGTTTTATGGGTTACTCCCAGCTAGCAGGCGGTATAGATCTTTTGTTTTGGTTAGCTATCCTGTATAGATCTTTTATTTCTGATTAGCTATCCTGTATAGCCTACTAAGTATTACGGGTAACTCCCGGCTAGTAGGGCTCTATGTTGATTTTCATTTTGTAACCTAAGTGTTGTGATCGTTTGTATTTAAACCAATCATGTATTATTTTCCCAAGTTATATATGGAAAGGATGGATTATGTTTTATATGAAATCGAATTTATTGTGAATGAATGTCGATTTGTTAATTTCAATACTGTTGTGTATTTCACCATGTGTTGTGATCTCGTTTTATTTATTATGTATACATCGGGTTATGGTTAAGATTTTTGAAATCTAACGGGTATTATGTTTTCTTATGATTTAAGAAAATGGCACCAAGAGGAAGGCCCACGAGGTTAAACCCAGGTACAACTCCCCCACCAGTCACAGACCCTACTACCACCACTTCGGTCACCAGTGCCCAACTTCAGGCCATGATCGACGAGGGTGTCACTGCTGTTTTGGCAGCACGTGCTACGACCCGAAATGGCGATGATAGCCATACCTCGGGAACCGGTGTGAGAAGGAATGAACGCACTGTTCGGGAGTGCACCTATCAAGACTTCATGAAATGTCAACCCTTATTCTTCAGGGGTACAGAAGGAGTGGTCGACTTGACCCAGTGGTTTGAGAGGATGGAAACCGTGTTTCGCATAAGTAACTGCACCATGGAGAATCAAGTGAAGTTTGCCACATGTACTGATGACGTATAGTTCGACCTCGGGTCATGAACTCGACCCGCGAATAGTACTTATACTCAGGCCTATAATGAAGGGGCCATAGCGACATCAATACGGGTCTCCAAGGCCTGAGTGGGACTGCCTATAGAGAAGCCCATGACATATGGGCTATCACGGCGAGGATTTAGGCCCACGAGGCCCAACTAGCGCACACGTGCGCATGTATCTATAACACCCGTTATGAACGAGTCATAATCACGAGGAGGGCCCACTAGTTACTAAATAATGGCGGTTACTAAATAAACGGTGAGGCCTCTAGGATACTAACCTAATTAATGGGACAAAGCCCATTAGGGTTTGGTGAGTATATAAAGAGCACCTCGGCTCTCATCTAAGGTATGCTCTCATAACCCTAACTTTCTACCTAAACCTAAACCGATTACTTACTCTCACGCCGGAGGATAATCGTAGGAGACAATCCCACGGTAAGCCTAACGGTGTTTTGCTTTCTTAATGCACATGTCTCATATATCAAGACTCAATTGATACAGGAACTGGAGCCTAGCAGATCCGTATTACTCCTAATTCAGACCTAATCAAGGATCGTCCATCTTTTGTATCAACATGTACTCTTATGGGAACTGCTCTAACATGGTGGAACTCACATGCTAGGACAGTGACTAATGAGGTCGCATAGGCAATGACGTGGTCTGACTTAAAGAAGAAGATGACAACTAAATATTGTCCGAGGAATGAAATCAAGAAGATTGAGGCAGAATTGTGGAACCTAAAAGTAAAAGGCACCGATGTGGTAGCCTACAACCAACGTTTCCAGGAACTGGCATTGCTGTGTGACAGGATGTTCCCTGAAGAGACTGACAAAATAGAAAGGTATGTCGGTGGGATGCCCGACCTGATTTACTCAAGTGTTGTGGCATCGAAGCCAAAAACCATGCAGGAGGCTATTGAGATGGCGACTGAATTAATGGATAGGAGAAATAACACTTTTGTTGAGAGACAGGCAAAAAACAAGAGGAAGTTTGAAGACACTCCTCGAGTTAACAAAAAAAAAACAACCGCAACAACAATAACAACAACAACCGTAACAACAACAACCCAAGAGCCCAAGGGGCAAATACCAATGCCATCG
>BQNB010118281.1:0-21021 GCA_026074375.1 Tanacetum coccineum | reverse complement strand
ACGAAGTGAGACCATTGTGCAACTCACAATGTCTAAGAAGATGTTCTGGTATTTATATAAATAACTCTTATATAAATAAGTGTACTATACACGCAACGGGATGTAAGCATATATATTTTATATACGTATGTCATGTAAGCACTTAATGTAAGCAAGTAGTGTGTGTGCACTTTGAAAATGTTTGATGTGATGCAATGTTTGTGAAAACGGTTATAGTCTAGGTAACATATGCAACCTAGTTCTCTATAACCAGTGCTCTGATACCAATCTATAACACCCCTAAAAATGTCTGGGAGTGTTACTTTATAATACAACAACACAAGATACAAGAGAACGACCTCTAAATGTGTCGTTTGAAAAATAATCTCATTGATTTTCTTGAAATTGATATAACATTTGTCCCATAATTGCATCACAATGAAAAGCTTGAAAGCAATACAACGAGATTTGATCATTTGTACGTAATTAGAAATCCATGAATGAAATCTTGTCAATTTAGACTCCAATGCACATCAAGTAAGCCAAGCATCTAATTCACCTGAGAAAAACATGCTTAAAAGTGTCAACATAAAGTTGGTGAGTTCATAGATTTTTGTATATGTAAATGTTGAAATCAAAAGATTTATAAAGTATGCATGACCATTTCAATCCTTATAATAGTCGCAAAAAATGTAAGTGTAAATGTAGAACCGAAAAAGTATAGTGTCTACTGCTTCACCATAGTATAATGAAAAGTGTTTAGTAATCAGTAATGTTCAACAAAGTAGTGTGGACCACAAGATTTCCAAAATGTATGTGACTACTATAACAGATACAGTATCACATAAAATGTATCTACTGTTGCGCTAAGCTCATGACACCGAAGCTAATTTGTGTAGCATATAATATGCCAAGTGTATTCCGCCCTACCGGTGTCTGACCAAGACACCCAATGAGATTTGACATGTGGTATATATGTTATCGGGAATGGCAAGGGGTTTGTGGAGTGTACTCACCGGTAAGGGATAATTGGTCTCAATAGATCTTATTTATAACAATTTTTTTTTTTTTTTTGGTTTTTACGCTTACAACCGTATTTACAGTTCATGATCGTGTTTCGGGCAACGCAGAGAAGAGAGTGGTCTAATCGCTACTTAGGCAACACGTAAACAGGAGATGATAACCGAAAACACTTGTGTCCAATGAAGAAATAACCATTGTATTCATAAACAGCTTTAAATACTTAAATCCATAAGTAGAAAGAGTGTGATATCAATCAAGTAACCGAGTTTGTAAATGAGTATAAGTATGAGTATGTAAACAAGTATGTAAACAAGTTGTAATGAGCATGTATTCTCCCCTCGAGATTTGTAAAGTAATTATAAAATAAGTAAAAGAGGTGCTATAAACTCACCTCGATGTAGAAGAACGATTGGCAGAAATGCACATATTAAGCATAACACGAACGGAAACCGGAACGGCTCGACCAAGAAATTGCAGTTGATCTTAACGGCTATGACCCACTAGCCTAGGATAGTGTATTTGGGTTTTCCGATGGATTGTCACATCAACGCGACACGTTGATAAAAAGATTTAGATTTCAAGTTATAATAGTTTGGTGGTTGGTTAAATAAATTACATCGAAAAGTAAACACAAAGTATGTAATATATTCCATATATATTACATATGAAAAATCGAACAAGTATATAATTCATATCGTGAATTATATAACAAAGGAAAACAACCGAAAGAATAATTTAAATGTATATAATACATGGCATGTATTATATATAAGGAAAGTACTATATAAGAGACGCAAGAATAATAATTAAAACACAAATTTTGACAGTGTTCGGAATCACCAATTTAATTAATAAAAGTTCTGGATAAAAAGTAAAACAACACCGTTTAAAGTTACAAATTATGTTAACGATGTTTGGTAAAGCTTTTACAAAGTTATGATTTTACCTTCTTTGTCGGGAATTTATAAAATATTTATTTTATAAATTAGTTATTTGTTTCTTGACAGTTTTAGCTACAATAGTTATCTCATTTGTAAAAGTATAGTTTTCGTTTAATTACCGGGCTACCGTTATCGTATAATTACGAATTAATAAGCTTAAAGACTATATAATTTCGTCCTTTCATCGGGTTTCTAAACTAATAGAAATTTTAGTGAAATTTACTAAGTGTAGAAATTTATATAAATTTCGACATGACCTATTCGTTTATACAACGTTTCCCATTTTAAAAATTCAAACATTTTTCACTTTTCAAACAATCCGGGTGTTGCAAAAATACCGGTTTTCAATATAATGTACTAACTAAACAAAATAATAAATCAGCACATATATTTAACCATTAATACTACTATTAGATCCAGTTTTATATTTATAAAATCTTATAATATATTTATTAGTCGATTAGTCGATTTATATAAATCAAACACGCCCTAAAGGTTGTTTCTGCTCACCCAAACACACCCTCATTGCGTTTCTCTTAACCCAAACGCACCCCTTGGTGCAATTTGCTAAACCAAACGCACCTTTATGGTTCTTCTGTTAACCCAAATGCACCCCTTGGTGAAATCTGTTAAACCAAACGCACCCTATGTAGTTAATACTAAACCAAACGCACCCTATGTGGTTTATACTAAACCAAACGCAACCTTTTGGTTATTCTTGTTAAACAACGCACCCTGGTGGTGTTTATAACATCCAAACGCACCCTTGTTGGGTTTAAGTTAAACCAACCGCACTCTTATGGCGTTTTTAGACCAAACGCACCCTATGTTGATGAAAAATCAACGCACCCTTTTGGTGCTTAATAAAACCACACGCACCCTTGTGGTGAATCTGTGGAGGTGGCGTGGCGCAGTGGTGGAGATGACGTGGTGGATGTGATGGATTTGAGGTGGCGGCGTGGCGGTGATGATGTTGTAGATCAGAGGTGGTTGGTGATGGAGGAGGGTGATGATGGCAGCGGCGGCGGCTGGCCGGAGTTTGGCCGGAGCGGCGCCGGATATTTGTAGAGGAGAGGGAGTGTGTGTGCTAGGTTATATCAAATGAGAAAACCCTAATATTTAGGTATATGTATATTTGAAAGTTATAAAAAAAATGTCAAGTATAACATAGTTTAGGGTTAGTGGTGTAATTATTTTCACATGGTCTAAAAGTGTAATTTTCGTAATATAATAGTTCGGGACTCGTTTAGGATAGTTAACGATCGATTCAAGTCACGAAAATTACACCATTGCGTTCCGAATAATTTTTCCATAAAAATTATGGTTTTACATGACTAGTTTTCTATAAACGTTTGATTAAAATTCATTTAAATTTTTTATTTTTATTTGGGTAGTCATTTGGGTGTCTTCGGGTTAAGCTTTTGTTCGTTTTGAAAAATACAACTTTGATGCTTCGAACATTTGGTTTTTAACTACGGTTTCTTGAATAATATGATAAATAATTGTATTAAATTTTTATTTAATAAAGAGTGATAATTAAATATAAATTTAACTATTTTGTATCGGTACGCGTTGTTCTCGTTTCTAAAATTTTCGCGAGGGTATTTCAGTCATTTTCTGCTTGTTTTTGGGTCTCGGGCAAAACTAAAAAGTAGTCCGGGGGATAATGTCGTTTTACATCAAATATATTTTGAGCCCGAGTCATGGAAACGTGATTAGCGGGTCGTTTTTGATAATGTCAATTAGGAATAACCTATATCTTTTCGTTTTCAAGTCAAATAAGTTAAAAATAAATTTGCACATGAGATATATATTATTAATAATAATATGATTTATTATTTAAATATGTTCCAAAAAATTACCGGTTACGCGGTAATCGTTTTTATGTGACAATAAAAGATCAAAAGTCAAAAAGTCAAGTCGGACCCGAAAAGTCAAAGGGTAAAATAGTCATTTAAAAATTCCAAAAATTGTCTGTTGTTATAGTAATCGTAATTCTAGTTAGGGTATTCCGTATTAATATATGAAGCTTTGTTTGTTAATCTATGTGATATTTAGACATTACTGTTCTATTGCTATTTATTCTTATTGATCAAAGATTAAATTCCGCATAGTCTTTGATATATTTTACAAAGTTTCTATCATAGTTGTGTAGGATTTACCTTGCATAACTAAGCCTTACACAAGCTAAGGAATTCAAGATCTATTCAAGTGGGATCAACAGTGTTTGAGGCTGGAGATGAAATGGATGAAGATATACAAAAAACTGATAAAGAAGAAACCCTGTCTCGCTAAACCCTCCAAAGAATCATCAACTGAAATTTCAACTAAAGGGAGCCAGTCTTGAGCTGCTTAGTCTTCTACTCCTCACACGGAACAACCTGAATCTTCTCATGCCATGGAAACTGATGCATCTGATTCTGAGTCTTCTTCATGCTCAGAAACTTTCAGACCTTATAATAACATCATACCAATCACTGAAAGGGTATTGGTTTAAAATCTTTAACATATTTTAGAAGCTCTATATGCTCAAGTTGCAGAAGATAATTGGACAAAGTATGAAGAGGTTGTTGCCTCCTATGTTGATCTCAGGGCTTCCATTGAAGAATATTATGAAGAGAATGTTGATCACAGGGCTCAAACATGTCAAGCTTATCGTTTTCCCCCCCCCCCCCCCCCACCCAGGAACCAAATGTCCAATCTTGACTCAAGATCAGTATGGCAGGAGTTGATGAAAGAGCCAAGCTTCTAAATCCTTAAATAGAGTCTCTTGAAAACTCTTGAGGCGACTCTGCTCTCAACGGAGAATAAAAATATGGATGAATCTAACACCACAATTATAGCAATGGTCACCAATCTTATTAAGCTGCTAAAAATGCAAACTGCTAGAGGTCATCCAAATTGGATGCTTTTCAGTCTACTCTCAACACCTTGAGTACTTAGTGTGCTAGCATATCTAAGTCACTAAAAGAAGAGCCTGAGTATAATGAAAGACTTCTCAGGGTAGTTGAAGGTTACATTCAGAATTCTACCATGCTCACTAAAATTGCAAACAGTCTGAAAGCAATAAATCTCCTAAATTTCCATCAAAGAATCACGACAATTGAAAGAACTCATGTCACTATGTAAGCTGGCATCTCTTCAATCAAAGGGATGGTCACTAAGATGCTTCATGCATTTAAAGGGATGTTTCCTTCCCTATCAGGCAATGCCTTCTATTCAACAGCTACACAGCCTAAGTCCATGATCTGTTAAGGGAGGGTTGGGAGAATTTGGAGATAGAAAGTTGTTGTTATGGAAAAACCTTCCCTCTTACATTGAGGGGGAGCCAATGCAAATTGTCACTGCAACAAAGAAGCTTGAAGATGCAGGGACTAAGATAGCTGAGGAAGAGCATGCAAGAGCATCTAGAGAAATTCTAATATCAACTATCATTCCAATAACAAGACCCAATCCTGAAATTAGATTATTAATTTTCCTCAATATACCATCACTTGACATACTTTTCGAAGTTTCCAGTTTATAAGCCGATCTAAAATCATTGGATCATTCATTGGGCCAGGTTCAGTGAGTGACATCCACCCCATTACTGAGCAAACTAAAAGTACACCAGTGGCTCCTAAAGCTTAATATGGGGATTGAATAGCCTCTGATGTCATTGATCACCAAAGTTGCTTGTCATAGCCTCAAATGTGTTCAGTACTGATCCTGATGAACTTAATTAAGAGTTCCTTATGAAATTCATGGGAGAATGTGCCAACTTACAAATGATGAAATCCAAGCTCACTTAGACAAAGAGGAAAAGATCAAGAAGGTTGTTGAGGAAGCAAAGCTATTAACAATGAGCAAGCCTGAGCTAATAAAAGTGGTGCATGAAGAAGCGTCAAATGTAGAGATTGATCCTAAGGTACTTGCAAGTGCAAAAGGTGGTCAAGAGTTCAAGAAGATACAGGATGTTGAGCTAAAAGTCCTCAACAGAGAACACTCTTAGAAGGTCAAAAGACAAATAGAGCTCAAGAAAAAGTGACTTGAGTAGTATATGTGGACCACAATCCAGACAACTTTAAACCTAAACCAATCTCCATGATTGTCAAGATTCGCCCCAAAACAAAGCCTGCAGTACTCACTATTTACAGAGGAAATGATAGAAGAAACTTTGATGTTCACAACCCTTTCAATTTGCTGACTTTAGAGTCACTAAGTTAGATGACTTGGCCCCTATCACTAAAAAGAAAAAGAACAAGATTGTTGGTATATTAATGATATCTCTAGGGAAGAGATATGAAAGGCTGAAGAAAATCCCTGAAGAACTTGGAATTCAGTCAGCTCTTTCTGCCCCTGCACTAGCTCAATCTTAATCCTCAGGAAGGAAGAGGAAGCATATGAAATTGGAGCCTGAAATCAGAATTCCTGGCTTGGAATGCAACAAAAGTCTTCCTGAGGGTGTTCCATTTTTCAACAACATGGTCATTGAAGAGCCTGAGTATGATATGTTCTTCAATGATGTCTTTGGTGATGTAGCATTATAGAGAATGAATGATATCCATAAAGTTGACATTGAATCCTTACTGACCTACCTAGTGATGGCCTCAAACATCACTACTCCTAAAAACCAGAGGTTTTGCTTGAAGCTGAGGCAATTGATTGGAAACCACCCTAATCAAGAAAAGTTGAAGTCAAAGAAGGTGAAACGTTAGAAGCATGAGTTACTAAGCTAAACTGTGTACTTCTTAGTATTTTTGAATGATATTGTTGCATAGATTATAGGGCCTTTGTAACTGAATCAATGAAGTATGTTTTTAAGACTCAGTATTACGTATAAAGCTTTCTAGGTACTCAATGTGAGACGGAAGCTGTATTTACTCGCCCTCACTAAAAACACTTAGGCTATATTTTATCCAAATAGGGGAAGATTGTTAGGCCCATTTAGTGCCTAATGATCTTTTACTTGGATTTGAATACAGAATATCCTAAGTGTTACATAACCTTTAACATCCAAAGGTCATTCAGTGAACAGTCACTCAGTGAGTTACCTTTAAGATGCTCAGCCTGAGTCTACAAGAAAGAATCTAGCATTCAGTGAGGCGGTTCTTAGTGAATGAAGCATGAGCCAACTAAGAAAATCAATTTATGATTCCAAGTATTAAGTTTCTAAATTGTGCTGTTTTGTGTTCAAAAAGCTCTCAATACAACTTGTTTATAAGCTGCTTTAATTAAGTAAATTTAAAGAGTTAAGTAGTTAAGAGAAAATCACAAAAATCACTCTTAAAATACACCACAGCTTATTTTATGGATGATAAGCCAGTACTGGATGGGCTTATGGACTCTCACTAGCTTGTTTTATACAAGCTAGAGCTTGTAGACTCTTGGTTTAACCCTGTTTTGAGCAAGGGTGTTGTAAGTTTCTCTTTCTCTTGTTTTTCTTATTTACTGCAGAACTGCTTATAGTGCTTAGTTGTTAGTTTAAAAGTGACTTATGCACATTTCCTAGTTAATACTGTTAGTTATGAGTTAAAACTGTTAGATTGATTCAGCTTATTTAAGTGCTTATTGTTGACTAAAATCTGCTTATAAATGCCTTATTTTGTTATTTGATAATCTGTTTTTAATAAATTAGGATCAAATCAGCTTAATATAAAAAGAAAAATGATTTTTGAAAACTTTAAGGGATATTTTCAACTAGCAGTACTAACCCAGAGTTAGTACTGCTAGTTCTCTTTTGGGATTTTTCACTAGCAGTACTAACTCAAGCTAGCAGTACTAACTCTAAGTTAGTACTGGTAGTTAAAACTGTTAGTACTGTTAGTTCATTTTAGCTTATCAGCTTATTGATTCTGCTTATTTAAGATTTGCTTAGCTTTTTAGAGTAGATTAAACCATTTTCGTTTACTATCTTTAGTAGAGATTAGTAAGCTTATTTTCCTTTTCAAAGTAATTTCAATAGTTTATCAGTTTGTAGCTTTTAGCTCGTTGCCATTTTTAGTTTATTCTAGTTGCTTATTCTTATGCCTGAGTGCTTATTAGGGTTAGTTAAATAATCTGTTTTAGCTTATTTGCTTATTTCTTGTTTCATTACGTTTGTTAGAGCTAGCAGTACTAACTTAAAGCCAGCAGTACTAACTCCAAGTTAGTACTGTTTAGTTAAAACTGTTGGTACTGTTGTTAGTACTGCTGAGTTTGTCTTGCTTAATTTAGCTTAATTGCTTTTTGAATTTGCTTATTTAGAGCTTAGTTTAGCTTATTTGATTTGTCTTAAGCTTATTTGAGCTTATTTGTGTTTTAGTATAAAAGTTTTTAGTGTTTTTACCATTCCTAGCCTTTATACCTGCTCTAGCTTATTTTCCTTTCTTATCTTTTTGTGCATTTGCTCATTAAGTTTAGTTCCCAATCACATCCTTGTCATATTCAAACATCAATTATAAATTCATCATTCGATTTTCCATTCTAGCCTCGTTGGGACATAACGACCCGGAGACACTCTATACTGCTTCTGGATTCATTGGTCTCGCGGATTCTGATCCTTGTTGTGTATTTATATTTGTTGGTACATAATAAGGGGTGAGAAGAAGCGAGTCAGTGTGGTATCGGTAGGTGTTTTGTAAGCAGTGCGAAAAGCTCACAGAGCGTCATCAAGTTTTCTTGACCAAATAACAGGATTGTCTTTAATAGTTTTTTCAATAATTCTTTTAAGAGCTCTGTTCATGTTTTCAACTTGACCACTAGTTTGAGGGTGATATGATGTAGAAAAACGGTGGTTAACTCCATATCTCTTCATTGTCTTTTCCATTATTTTGTTGCAGAAGTGAGTACCTCGGTTGCTGATTAAAGCTTTGGGCATTTCAAAATGACAGAATAGTTTCTTAAGGAAAGTGATAACCACTCGGGCATCATTGGTTAGTAAAGCTTGAGCTTCGGCCCATTTAGATACGTAATCAACAACGACAAGAATGTATTCAAACTTATACGATTTTGGGAATGGTCCCATAAAATCAATACCCCATACATTGAAAATTTCACATACTTGAATGTTGGTTAAGGGCATCTTATCACGTTTCGATATATTCCCCGTCTTTTGGCATGCTTAGCAAATTTGAACAAGAGTATGAGCTTCTTTAATAATTGTTGGCCAGTAAAAACCTGATTCTAGGACCTTCTTAGCGGTTACGTTTGGTCCATAATGTCCATCGGTTGGTCCGTGGTGGCATTGATCTAAAATTATTTAGGTTTCTGATGCAGATACATAGCGTCTAATTATTCTGTCAGAACATACTTTGAAAAGGTAAGGTTTCTCCCAGAAGTAATGTTTGAGGTCAGAGAAGAATTTATTTTTTTGTTGATATGTCATCCCTTTCGGTATAACTTCAGCCACCAAATAGTTTGCAAAGTCTGCGAACCATGGTTCATCTTTTGTGTTAATTTCCATAAGGGTCTCTCCAGGAAAGTTATCATCAACATCACTGTCATCACTTGACTCGTCATTTTCAATTCGGGACAAGTGGTCAGCTGCAACATTTTCTGTTCCTTTTCTATCCTTGATTTCTATGTCAAATTCTTGTAAGAGTAAAATCCATCGAATAAGACGGGGTTTTGCATCTTGTTTTTTGAATAAATGCTTAAGAGCTGAATGATCGGTGTGAACAATAGTTTTTGATAGAATGAGATAGGATCTGAATTTATCGAATGCAAAAACTACAACCATAAGTTCTTTTTCGGTTACGGTGTATTTTTGTTGAGCTGGATTAAGAGTTTTACTTGCGAAATAGATCGGGTGAAAGTTTTTACCATCTTTTTAACCTAAGACAGCTCCAACTACGAAATCACTTGCATCACACATAAGTTCAAACAGAAGATTCCAGTTTGGGCTTACAATCACAGGAGCACATGTGAGTTTCTCTTTTAATAAATCCAAAGCTTTTTGACATTCATCATCGAATTCAAATGGAGTATTTTTTTCAAGCAGCTTAGTTAGTGGTCGAGCAATTTTCAAGAAATCTTTTATGAATCTTCGGTAAAAACTGGCATGTCTAAGAAAACTTCTAACACCTTTGATGTTAGTGGGGGGCGGAAGTTTTGAGATTACGTCGATTTTTGCTTTGTCGACTTCAAGTCCTGCGCTAGACACCTTGTGTCCAAGCACAATTCCTTCTTTGACCATGAAGTGACATTTTTCCCAATTAAGGACAAGGTAAGCATCTTTACAACATTGGAGTATTTTATCAAGATTGTTTAGGTATGTGTCGAAAGAGTTTCCGAATACAGAAAAATCGTCCATGAATACTTCGACGGATTCTTCGATCATATCATGAAAGATTGACAACATACACCTTTAGAATGTGGCAAGAGCATTGCATAGCTCGAAAGGCATTCGCCTATAAGCGTATGTTCCGAAAGGACATGCGAATGTTGTTTTTTGATTTCTATCATTATGATAGACATGAAATCTAAAAATAACCAGAAAACCATCGAGGAATCCAGCAATATTTAATTTCCTCTAGTCACTTAGCATTTGATACCATAAATGGTAAGACGTAAAATGATCTTTTACGTTTGCTTTCATTGATTTCTATAATCGATGCATACTAACTTCGCGCCAACGCCGTAAGCGGTTCTATGTTGGACAAGTTCACATTTTCGATGGTGACAACTGAATTACCACCTTCGACAGTTTAATTACTCATAGATCTGGTGGTCTAGGTGAATCAAACCATATAAAGATAGTCATGATTTTAGAGAGAGAGAGTAGAGGGAGAGAGTAACAAAATACACACTTCTCTAGAGAGAGAAAGTGTGTGTAGAATAAAATTAAAATGAAATGTTACAAGCCTCACCCCCACTATAGAAGAGCATAGAGTGTATTTATAACCACCATCTAATAAATTAATTTTACTTAAGTATTGACTACTCAGTCCTAACGTTATTGGTGTTGTTAAACTATGGTAATTCCGTAATATCGTCACATAAAATGAAATCCTAACAATCTTCCCCCATGGGACGATATACGAAATTACTTACAATATTTTCCTAACAAGTACATAATGATTAAGAACAAGAAATTCTAACAATCTTCCCCCATGGGACAATATACGAAATTACTTACAATATTTTCCTAACAAGTACATAATGATTAAGAACAAGAACTTCCACAAAGCTTCCAATGTTGATGATGTCTTCTGTGGCCTTTAACTTTAAGTCTGCACTCCAACATGAATCATCTTTGTAGTACCATTGTAATGAGAAATACTGAATAGATCATGAACTAAGTAACCCATACACCTTCTGTTAAGAAAGCTCTGAATAGCTCCCTAATTCCACATTTTACCACATATTCTTCATTTAGAAGCTTTCACAGCTTCCCCCCAAATAAGCAATCCTCTCTTGAGCAGTTTTAAAGCTTTCTTTCAAGCTTAGAATAATTAAGTGCACAGGAATTAGTAGCAAACCACATCAAATATTGCTCCTTTGATAATAAGCTTAGTGATTAACTATTTGGGGAATCATTAAATAGATCAGCAAACGTATGTTCTCACCTTGAATAATTCTTCTCACATTTCTTCCCCGCTGGAAGCTCAAGTAATGCATACCAAAAGTATCAAGAGATCTCTTCCCCCCATGTAGTTGAAGAGATGCTACCAGTCTCATTATATGAAGCCTAAAAACCCGAAGTATACACTCTATCCCATTAATGAAGTCGAAAACTAGCATCAAAATCAATAGACACGAATAAGCACTTTTATCCCTTCAGGAAATTGCAGATAAATTGCTACATACACAAAGTCACTAAGCCTCGAGTGTAAGCAATGTATCCCTAGTAGTCGAAATTATAACATCCAAGCAGTAACCATGAAAATACTTGAGTACCCAGATGTAGTCTCAGAATGACAACACCAAAAACAGTACCATAAAAACAAACTATGTACCTAATTATGTAGTCTTAAAGACAACACCAAAACAGTACACGTAAAAATCAAGTACTCCCGGATGTAACACATTTTCTTCTTGTAGCGATACTGTCTAACTAAAGGACGCAACATACAAATGTGTACCTGCTTTTTAGCACAAAAATTGTTTCTTACATTACTTCCCCCACGTAGTTGGAATAATACACCAAAAGCCACGAGATACAACACTGATTTTCTCTGCGGTCCTGACTTTTGTCTTCCCGGAATGGCCTAAATTAAGAAAAAGACATGAAGTTTGTCACGTGTACTCGTTGTGCGTTTAGATGTATGTCTCCTTCCCCCTTGCTGTTTGATTCCTCAAATCACACCACATTATACGCACATAACTTTTGAAATTTTGTGAGAAGAATAAAATTCGCCCAAATGTATCAGGTGAGAATTAGCTGCTGATCAAATCTCTACTCATAAACTCTCTCTGACTATCGTTACCACCCTTTATGTAGGCTATTTGAAGTAACCACTGATGGAGTAAACCCGATATACCAAACTTTAAATTGAAGTAGAATTTCCCGTTCTTGTGACTTAAGCTTGCATTGATGTTAGAAGAAACGTGTAGAAGAAGATTGTGCTCCAAGCAAATAATATCCTAAGAACCAATACTCCACCCATGTATGAACATTACCACCTCTTGTGCTATTATCCACGACGTCTTCTACGTGTGACACTGAGTACTACAACGTAACTCCTTTAAGTGATAGTTAACCAGGTCTTCAACCATCCACCCCGACTACTGGAAACTAGATAAACCAAGTCTTCAACTTAAATTATGCTCGAGCAAGTTATCATTGAAAGTCATGCATCCAACCAACCCTGACTTCAAGAGAAAATAAGTACACGCCTTCGTGAAAGTCAACTTCAAAATCAAATAAGGGATACCAAATCAACTTCGTGATCACTTGACATCGTAATCTGAATCTTTAGCCGTTTGTCTAAATCCCCTTATCAATTCTGTAGGCTAATACTGATTACCACTGATGGAGACAACCCGATGAAACGAACCTGAGAATGAAGCAAAAAAAACACCAAATAACTTCAAACTCAACTTAGTCACATCGTACAAAAAACCCCGTAGTCATGAAATCCAATACTAGACATTAAAATTTAAGCTCCATGATTCTTTATAAAGCTTGATCCCGATCTCATCACTTATAATTGTCACATTGTCATCTTTTAAAACCCAACTATATCACCATACACCAACACTTATAAAAATGAAGCCTAATATTTTCCATAGTAAAATAAAATGAGTCTTAAGTGCATTTGGCAAATAAAATTCGGTCTAATTGAACTTAGGTAAACACCATTCTTGGCCCAGCAATAATACTTATAGTATTCGTATGACTCAAAGTCCAGCCCAACATTTTAACTTTAATCAATCAATAAAGTACAACCCAAGACCATCGCATACTTACTTATAACCGGCCCATTGTATTAAATCTAATCCCGGTCCAGTATCAGATCTATAAACCCAACCATATACAATTTAACCCTAAATTAGGGGATATATCAGAGATACCACCCTAATTTGTCTCATAACCCTAACCCTTTGCCGTCACAGGTATATCAACACAAATAGCAGGTCACCTTCATCTTCCAATCTACCCATCAAATTAGGGAATACAATCCCTGATCTCACTCACACATCCTTACCATCGCCTCCCACTTCAGTTAGCCAAATAAAACCCATACCTTATCAAAACCTATTTGATTATTACTGCCGACATCAAAGTAGAAACCATGCCCCATTAAAGTTACACGAACCAAGGAACCAAGTCTTCAAGATCGCTTTTGCGGGTCTCAGTAGTTTGTCCATTCGTTGTTCTTGTAAGAAATAAACCAAAGATTGATTATAACACCTTGTTTTAAATCAATCTTGATAAATTCGAAAATTAACAAGAGGTTGTTCGACCCTTTAATAATCTGATAAGAGTAATTGTTTCATGATAAGATCTTTGAAGGTCAAGAAATTTATAATGAAAGACACGAAACACACCATCCTGAGATCATTTATTTTTTTCTTATATAGTCGAGACTGAAGTGAGATGAGGGAGATGTGGATGTAGGTGATGGATTTGTTGTAAAGATAGTGTGATGATGGGTTAAGGGTGTTGATGATGTTGGATTTGCTGTGTAATTGTTATGATTGTTGATGTGGTACACGAGTCTGTTGAGTTTGTCCATCTTCTTTTGACTATGTTGAGTTGACCGGGTCAACTCGGTAATAACCGAGTTATGACTTGGTTTGGTTTGTGGAGGTAAATTGCAAGATTTCCTTTTGAGTCAAAACGCAACTTCTTTGTAACACAAAACGCAACATCTTTGTAACTTAAAACGCAATCTGTTTCTTCACAAAACGCAATGATTAACTTTGAGACAAACCGCAACAGAAACAAAACGCAGGCAGCATGACGTTTGTACTTGTTTGCTTTAAGGGTCTTCAATAGGTAAGACGCAACACCAAAACGCAATCCGATCTTGACTAAACGCAACCATTCTTCACGAAACGCAACCTGCAAAATTTGTCCTTTTTGTACTTTTTCTTAAAAACCAGATCTGGGTTTTTTCTTTCATCAAAACGCAACTAAGAAGCAACTTGAACCCAGATCTGCTTTAAGCTATTACTCGTCTTTTAAGCACCAAGAAAAAGTATAAACAACAAGAATACAACCATTTCCATGACTTTTTCACAAGAAAAAAAAACACGATGAACAGTAATCGTATGAACAGTACATGAACAATGACGTGAACATTGATGAACAGTAACCAAAACATGAACAACAAACAATGATACAAATAACAAGACCAACCAGGCCATAAATCGTAACCCCAACCCAAGAACGCAACCAGGCTCTAATACCAATTGACAGGTTTAAATAATCATAGATCCGGTGGTCTAGGTGAATCAAACCATATAAAGATAGTCATGATTTCTAGAGAGAGAGAGTAGAGGGAGAGAGTAACAAAATGCACACTTCTCTAGAGAGAGAAACGGTATGTAAAATAAAACGAAATGAAAATTACAAATACCAAACTAACTCCATAGGAAGCCAATGGGGGGTATTTATCCCACCATCTATTGACATAAGTTAACCTAAGTTGACTACTCTAGTCCCTACGTATGGTGGTATGTTAAACTATGGTAATTCCGTAATGTCGTCACATAAAATGAAATCCTAACAACCTTTCTTTGGTACACAGTGGATAGGACTAACCCAAGGACTATCGGTAATTGTATAAATTATATCGGTATCTAGGAGTTTCAAGATTTCTTTTTTAACAACTTCCTGCATGTTTGGATTTAACTTTCTTTGTTTTTGAACAATGGGTTTCTTGTCATCAAGAAGTTGTATCTTGTGTTTGCAGAATGATGGGCAAATACCAGGAATATCCGTTGTTTTCCAAGCAAAGGCTTTGCTTGTGCTTTTTAAGAACAGATATGAGTTTGTTTTTCTTTTCTTTGGATAGCTGAGATGATATGATAACAGGAAGAAAAGAGGCTTCTTCCAGGAATACATATTCCAGATTATCAGGAAGAGGTTTAAGTTCGAGATCCTTTGGAGGTTCTTCGAGAGATGTTTTGATTTTATAATCAGTATTGATGGTGATTTTTTCAAACGGTGGGTCTTCAGTGTCGGAATTAGAGTCAGAGTTTTCATCAGCAGTCATTTCCATGAATTCATCAAATTCAGCAAAGATTTCTTCTTCGAGAAGGGTTCCTTCGATGGAATAAAGGATTTTACTACCTTCGTCTAAAAGAGCGTCGAAATCTTCTTCTAAAAATTTCAATATATATGACATCGAATTTGAAACAAGTATCAGCATTTGAATAAAGAGTGTTTTATTCATTGCATAAATCCTATTAAAAACATTCTTTCAGTTCCAACTCTAAGTTGAGTTTGTTTTTGTTTAACTTGAATAACTGCATTAGCAGTATGAAGAAATGGTCGTCCCAAAATGAAGGGAACTTTACTATCTTCTTCCATTTTGAGAATAACGAAATCAGTAGGAAAGGTGAATTTACCAACTTCAACGAGCATATTTTTAGCTATTCCAACAAGGTATTGGAATGATCTATCGCTAATAATCTTACGCTCATTTTGGTAGGTTTAAGAGTCTCGAGATATAATTTGGCATATAACGAATATGGCATAAGGTTAATGCTAGCACCAAGATTGGCTAAGGCATTGCAGGAGAAGGTTTTATTGAAATTACATGGAATAAGAAAACTTCCGGGGTCTTCGAGTTTAGGTGGAACTTTGTTTTGGATCATTGCTAAACTTTTATCGCTTAAGAAAGCGGCAGAGATTTGTTCGATTTTATGTTTGTTGCTTATTAGTTCCTTGAGAAATTTTCCATAATTAGGCATTCTGGCCAAGACATCGATAAGAGGTACATTGATTCGGACAGCGTGGATCATGTCAAGAAATTTTCCGTATTGAGCTTCCATTTTCTCTTTCCTAAGATGTTAGGGCTACGGAATTTTGGTTGTTATGGTTATGGGTTAACAATAGTCTCGTTTACTGATTTTGGAATTTGATTTTAGTTTGTGGTGTTCGTTCAAATCGTCTACATCATCGCTATCCGAAGTTGAAAGGCAGTTTCAGAATCTTTGTTGATCATTTGGGTATAACTGTGGGTTGTAGTTTTACCACTCTGTGAATACAGCATTTACATTCTCAATGCGAGATTGCGGTGTTGTAGGGCTTGGAGTTATGTGTTTTTTTTGGTTGGTTGAGTGTTACTAGGAAGAGAACTAGAAGGCCGACCAGGATGCGTGTCAGCAAGTCGTCGAACTTGGTTTTCAAGGTTTTGAATTGAAGCTTGATAATTTTTGGCAACGGTTTCGAGTTGGGTTTTGAGATCCATGAATGTTTCGTTAATGAAGCTTGGATCGAATGCTGAATTACATGAAATCGTTGAAGTTGTTTTTTGAAGATCGTTTGGTTTATCATCGGTATTGGATCGGTAGTTGTCTCGATTGTAACTACTTCGTTAGTTTGAACGCCAATTATCGGGATTCGAGTCCTGGTCGCGGTAATTATTATAAAAACGAGTCTTACGAAAAGTTTGCATGAATTTAGCTTCTTCTTCTCGGGACATAGGTATATTATCTTCATCAAGATCGGGTTTTGTTTTTTTAGTATGGGCTTGGAGTTCTTTATACTGAGCATCTATTTTCAGGGTCAAGGCATCCATTCAGGCTATAATTTTGTCAATATTAGAATTACTGTTACCTTCATCGACGAAAGCAACAGTTTTTTTAAGAGATGTTTGGTTTTTTGATTTTTAGCCTAGTCGAGCTTGAGTAAGACTTTATCTTCCAGAAGCTGATAAGCTTGATTTGGTGTTTTATAGAGGAAAATACCACCAGCTGCGGCATTTAGAACTTCTTGGGTTATTTCGCCTAAGCCGTGATAAAAGATTTTGATGATATTGCCCTTGGACAAATTGTGACCATGATAGTTTTGGAGCATTTCCTTCATATGAAGCCAAGCATCGATTAGAGATTCGTTTTCATGTTGAGAAAAAGCTCGGATTTCTCTGAGGAGTCGGTCGAAAAGAGCTAGGGGAAAGAAACGGCTAATGAAAGTGTTTCGTATTCTTCACATGTTTTGATATTTTCCCTTCTTAGTTCGTCCAGCCAGGTTTTTGCTTCTCCAGTGAGTGATATGGGAAACATCATTAGGCGACGCTTCATTCTTCGTATCTCTGTATTTAAAACATATCGCGATAATAGAATTCATAAATTGTTTATGAGGTATCGGTTTTGGTTTTACCCCATTCGATTGGTTTCCTTTTGACAATAGTCAAGTGGTTACTTTGATAGCAAATTCGTTTAGCATTTCATGAATAGAGATTTGCAGAACCATGAGTCGAGCACAACATGGTCAGCAGCCCACATGGGTTCATCATCCATTGGGTTGTAATTTTTAAGAATATCAAGAAAGTGACGGAATGTAGTTGAATTTAAGAATCTGGCGGGTAGACAATAATTCATGGTTTGAGGTTGGATTATTTCTGTGATCGATGGAACTCTTCTGTTTCGTCGATAAGTCTTCGATTCATCAGAGTAGTTCCAGTTTTTCAGGTAATGAGTTTATACAAGACTCAGAATTAGAAGCACGTGTATGCATCCAAGAGAGAAATTGTTTGGGTCAGTTTGCCAGAAAACTGTACGGCAATTTTTGAAAAAGAGGGGGGTTAAAGTAATTCTCCAGAGTTTGACTACAGAATAGCTAAGAAATCCTCGGCAACGGCCACTAAATCTTTAATTTGTTTCAAAAGCTTTAAATTTATAAGACTGAAAATACCGGATAATTATATGGAAACACACAGGTAAATGTATAACCTACGTATGTAGTATAATCTTTTTAGGTAAGACCAGGTCGTCCACAGGGATTAGAGTAGTGTTCAAATAACCAAAAAAAGAAAATATCTTTTAACAACTAACACCTTTGAAATAACTTTATTTTACCAATGATAAAAAGAAAACAACAACTGCGATAGAATATGAAAATAACTTAAAGTGTTGGAAATGATTCTTACCTCGAATATGGGAACTTAATTTATAAAAATGATTACTCGTCAGAAAATGTTTTCACCAACTAACATGGTTTAACTTAAGACTTATAATTTAGTTAACTAGACCAAATGTGTCACGTTCAAAATAATCCAGTATGATTATATCAAAGCTTATTTTGGTTTATCAATTTACGAAAGTGGATTTCTCGGCACAAACGTTAAAGACCATAGACAAATCTTTAAAACCACATAGATCATAACGAGTCTTTCGACCTATACCAATATGATTATATAATCTAAGTTGATAAGCAAAAATAGATAAGATAGGATATAACAGGTTTGCAACATAATCTTAAGATTAAAGCGATCAAGATCATACCAAACACTTATTCATTATTGTAACTTCACCGAGCAGTCATGAGAGATTTAGCCTCTCAGCAAGAGTTTTCATATACAAAAGTACACTTTACATAAACTTTCATTATTTCAATAACTAGGTAAGAAAATCGTCTTCGTTCTTGATCGTTAGATCTTTTCCTTCAAAGAAAGAGGTGTTTCTTGGTGTAAGGGAAGTATGTGTGTGGGATAATTTGTAGAATGAGATAGATAGTGAGGAATGAGTGCTTTGAGGATGAAAATTTGTCCTTAATTTTATAGCAAGAATTGTGTATAAAGGCGGGCCGCAAAACGCAGGAAAAAGTGCAGCGGACTTTGGGTGTTAATGCGATAGCATTTAATGGCTTTTACTGGAAGTGCGACGCACTTACAAATAAGTGCAACGAACTTGAGGAGTTAATGCGATAGCATTTATTAGACTTTAATTCTTCAGACTTTGGCAGAAAGTGCGGCGCACAATATTATAAGTGCGGCGATTTTGGCTTCAAAGGAAATTGCGGCGCATAATATTATAAGTGCAGCGGACTTCATGAACTTTAGCTAAAAAACTTTCTTTTCTTGTATTCTCCTCCCAAAGTGTATAGATTCTTGAGCTTGGGCCTGTAGTGTCTTCAAGTGAACCTATAAGCAATTCAAGCTAATTAAGTACCAAAAGTTTTTTTACGAGAAAATGAATCCAGATTATACATAAATAACACCATAGAAATATCTATATAATTTGGGCGTTATCAATGGGGGAACTCACTTTCTTCTTAGGATTGCAAGTACAACAGAAGGATGATAGAATCTTCATTAGTCAAAACAAATATGTTGCTGAAATATTAAAGAAGTTTAATTTTACCACTGTGAAAGACAGTAAGCACTCCTATGAACATAACAAGATTGGGTCAAGATGAAAAGAAGCTGATAGTGTGGATGTTCATTTATACAGATCAATGATTGGATCATTGATGTACCTAACAGCTTCTAGACCAGACATAACTTTTGCTGTTTGTGTTTGTGCAAGGTTCTAAGTTACACCTAAAACCTCACATCTTCATGCTGTGAAGAGGATCTTTAGATACTTGAAAGGTCAACCTAAATTAGGCTTTTGGTATCCTAGAGATTCAACCCATTTTGACTTAAAAAGTTTTTTTCAAATAGTATATTATGCGGGCTATCTTGAAAGGAAATCCACAACAGAGTTGTCAATTTCTTGGCAAGAAATAAGTCATGTGCAAAGGTAAAAAGCAAACAAAGTTGCAAACTCCGACAACTGAAGCAAATATGTTTGCTGCAGCAAATTGGCTAGTAGACGGTGGTTATGATTCAAAATCAAATGCATGATATGGAATCAATTCATGAACTCCAGATTTACATTGATAAATTGAAAAGCACCTTGTATTGTGAAGAATCCAGTGTTTCACTCTAAAACCAAGCACATAGAGATTATGCACCATTTTATCAGGGATTCTTATGAGAAGAGACTTATTCAGGTGCTTAAGATCCATACAGACCATAATGTAGCTGATTTATTGACAAAGGGATTTGTTGTTAGCAAATTTCAACCATTTAAAATCTCTAGCATTGGACTTCTAAAATTGTAGCTCAGTTTTCACAGGTAGGATAGATGGTGTATAAGTGCAGTGGATTATACACAAGTGCTATTTGGATGAAGTTAGAAGGTAAATATGATGATCAGTTACTTAATACTGTTGGGCTTAGCTTTTATTACTTGAAGAAACATTGTACTGCTAGTACAAAATGTTTATACTGCTAGGATTGGTTATTATTGCTCATAGGTGTTTAAAGATGGTTTTGATGGATGTATTGGGTTAAAGATGCTCTTTGGACCGGTATTAAGGGTTAAACATGGTAAGAAGTTAGTTAGTGCTGCCAGGCTTGCTTTATGCTATTGGGCAAAATTTAGTACTGTTAGACATAGAGTTAGTGCTACTAGGCAAACTTAGTACTGCTAGGTTACCGTTAGAGGAAGTATTGATAGGGGTCTAATGTGTAATTATAACATTTTCTTCATCAATAGGTTTCCTAAACTCTATAAAACCCGTTCTCAATCACACATTAATCTCACCTAATTTCTCTCATACGCTCTAAATTTACAAACCCTAATCAATTTTTCTTGTCGACCAACTGAATTCATCAACAATGGCTGATATAGCATTGTCAAACAACATAACATGGTTGCTTATCTGGAAAAGACT